>LQNS02278165.1:9929876-9945164 GCA_001587735.2 Parhyale hawaiensis
CTATATGCATAGAATAATTAAGAGAATCCTTATGTTTTTTATCTTGCTCGAAAAGCTTCTCAACGGAAGCTTATATAAGAGCCTGTGAACAACCATTGTATAGGTTTGTTTCAATAAATATTATTATTATTATTATTATTATTATATGAACTTTTAGAACCTCATAGGAAGAGCAGAGTTTTTGGGACCGAAAGGGTTAAATTGCTAATGCAGCATGCTAAAACAGCAACGAAAAACAGTAACAAACCTAGAAGAGAAAAGTAAAAAAATGTAGTAAATATCCCAAATAGTATACGGCAGTGTTGTGCAGAATTGCATCTTGTAAACGTTCATTTGTTACCAACTGCGGGTGATTTTTGCTGTCAGAGTAGATGTCTCAACTAGGTGCTAACGTCGTAAAAAGTTAAGCCGCTGTTTAATGCCTTTTTGCACCCCTAAATGTACGCTTATTTAGGCTCGTTCGACTGGACGCTGAAATTAAGTCTTCGAGGCTTGACTTATCCGGGACTTCAGAGCGGTGCGCTGGCTTCCACCCGCTCAATTGAGTTTCAGGCGCTGCATGACCCTTAATCGGTTACCCTCAAAACTTCGAGAAACTCCATTTTGGTCGGTAACAGAGTTTTAGCTCGTCGTAATAGAGTTGTCCGTTACATTAGCAACACGATTCTGATTAGCAAAGTCAAAACTCCGGAAAAGTCAAGACAAATCTTAATTTTTGAAGACTATTCCGCGTGCTCTGCAAATTCGAGTGTATCGATTACGTAATTTATTATACTTCTATTGTCCGTGCAATGGAGCAGATTTCGTTGGAGTAGCATTGGTTGAAAATTTGACCCCTTGTCCTTTCCGAGGACAGTAAACCTCCCAATGAGCTGTTATTTTTTGAAAGAAGCTGAGTGCAACCTCTTAATAAGTATTTATAAGTAGTTTCTCTTTAAGTTAATCTCTTTTTAAGCTTGGCGGCCAGACGCCCAACAATTTGACCATCTTAAAAAAAAAATAATAATTATCTGCTGTCCTTTCAGCCAAGCAGTTCATATTAAGATATACCGCATTTAATTCGCAATCCGGCTGAAACTCAACTTAGAAAATATTATGGATATAACTGAAAGACCCGCAGGGCGCTAGCGGTAAGGCTTACATCAAGTGGACTAGGACATTGGCGGTAACGATTCCCCGAGAAAAAGACAGCAAGGCGGAAAAAAGCCAGGAATAAAAATCTGCAACGGTTGCTTGGCCGAACTAGGCTCTCACTTGAAAATTAAGCCATTTACAACCTTACATTTCCTCTTCCAGTGTCAACAGCACATTAATTTGTGCGCCCAAATAGGTAGGAACATGAGAAGCAATGGGTATTCGAAAGTAAAATGGGTAGAAACTACAGCTTTTCAATATAAATGAACCACCATTACAATATTTACTGTCATAAAGAGGGCAATGACTTTCATAAAGGCAATAATATCCTTCATATAATCAATAATACTTATACTTCACAAACACAATTACTTTCATAAGAAGATAATTAACGTCATAAAGACGACAATCGCCTCCAATGTGACAATAGTTACCTGCATCAAGACTATCATTAACTACATCAAACCATTATTTACCTACATCAAGACATAAATTATCGTAAAGTGGGGTAAAAAATAAATTACCCACTTTAGGGGTAAAAAACAAGGGATACCTTCTCTTGCAGTAAAAAATCCTAGATCATTTTTAACCCCTAATGTGGGTAATTCATTTTTTACCCCACTTTATTATACCTAAGCAAAAACTATAATTACCTACGTCAATGCAATCACCTACACCAAGTTAATAATTACCTACGTCAAAATAATAATTATTTACGTCAAGACAATAATTACCTTCCTCAGCACAATAATGACCTTCATCGAAACAATAATTACCTTCATCGAAACAATAATTACCGTCATCGAAACAATAATTACCTTCAACGAAACAATAATTACCTTCATCGAAACAATAATTACCTTCATCGAAACAATAATTACCTTCAACGAAACAATAATTACCTTCATCGAAACAATAATTACCTTCATCGAAACAATAATTACCTTCATCGAAACAATAATTACCTTCATCGAAACAATAATTACCTTCATAAAGCAGTGAGCGTCGGTGTGGTCATGAATACAAGAGGACTGTGACGGCCCCCAGCACAGCAGCATCAGGTTGAACTTGCCATTGCCTTCATCCACGAGGTTTCTGGTGTACCTGCACAGCGAGACTAAATTAGGAAAATATTCAACCTTTTTATCTGGGTACTTCACTGTGAGTAGTATATAGACCACGCACTAGAACACAATCACAACCATCTAGCAAAATATACACCCTTCCGACAATGACAGCGATAAAACCTCGGTGAAACAGAGCTCTACGGGCAGTTCATTTATTCGNTCGAAACAATAATTACCTTAATCGAAACAATAATTACCTTCATCGAAACAATAATTACCTTCATCGAAACAATAATTACCTTCATCGAAGCAATAATTACCTTCATCGAAACAATAATTACCTTCATCGAAACAATAATTACCTTCATCGAAACAATAATTACCTTCATAAAGCAGTGAGCGTCGGTGTGGTCATGAATGCAAGAGGACTGAGACGGCCCCCAGCACAGCAGCATCAGGTTGAACTTGCCATTGCCTTCATCCACGAGGTTTCTGGTGTACCTGCAAAGCGAGACTAAATTAGGAAAATATTCAACCTTTTTAGCTGGGTACTTCACTGTGCTTTAAACATGTGAGCAACAGGGAACGTGAATTCAGAATTACAGAATCGGAGTCGGATATATCTGGAGCCAGGAGTCGAACTCTGACTCGTCTCATGAATCAATAAAATTTGGTCGATTGTCTTATGAGAAGGCGATGGCGTCGAATATTTTTGTAGGTCCAAAGAGTTCGAGGCCTGACACGGGATTAGAGTCGGAGTCGGGCTTGAATCATCCGACACCGTATTATTATTGTTATATTAGTTGCTTAAGCCTCCCTAGACACAACTACAGTGATTCAAGAGAGGAAACGGAAGGGACATGTAGTATGTCGACAGAAACGTGGAACTCATGCATGCACGAAGGAGGACCAACGCGCATGGGAACAGCAAGTCGGGAAAGAAGAGGAAGAACAGATGAAAGTATGATGGGTAGCAGTACGAAATCAGGAAGGAAGCAAAGTCAGACTCTGTAACCCTGAATGGAACCTGTCAACAAAAGAAGTATGCAGATTAGTATCAGTTGCTCTAACCATTGCCGCACGGTGCTTCTATAGAGGAAAAGGAAGAAGCCTGCATGGCACTCGGATGTCCCCCCCCCCCCCAAAAAAAAAGATTTTCGTATGAGCCTCATGAAAATGCTTCGACGTAAATGGGTTAATGGTGTCCTGCTGGCTGACCGACTGAGATTACAATAACAGGATCAACGGCTCGAGTTAGCTCAGGCTTTGGCTCTTTCATGAGGGCTAGTTTCAAGATTTTTGAAAAGTGCATAAAACCAATACCTATAATGAGAAAGAAGGTATGAAAATAATTTGCTGGTAAATAGCTTAAATATTTGAAGCTAAATTTAAGATTACGCGCACTCGGAGTACACGCATGCGCACGCTCAACACTTCAAGCACTGACGAAAAAAATAGTGAAACACGGAGTAAGGTAGCAAATATTTTTTGTCATTGCAGCAAATATCAAATTAGAATAAAATACTGGGAAAACTTCATTGGAGCACTTTTTTAATTCTTTGTTTTTTAGCTTTTTTTTAGTTCTGAAGACAAGACGATGTCAGAGTCTCGTGCTACGGGTCAAAAGGTTAGAATTCTGGGCAATCCAGAATAGCTATATTTTACTCAACAAGGCAACAGTAAATGATGCACTAAAACAGCGAACGTTATATCGTCCTCATTGTCTTTCCAATCAAAGAATAAAAAAATTGTCATGATACAAGCTCGCGTTGCGAAAGGTAAGGGAAGTGATTAAGAGTGACCATATTACAGCAGTAACAATCCATTTCCCATGCACCTGAAGCCTAATGCACACGGACGAAGAAATCTACCGAGCAACCAAACTACCCATCCGATTACGTTGCCGCGAGCACAGCTTCGAATCGCACATTTTTATTCCTAAAAAAATACACAATACGTCAGCCATCACAGCAGCTTTCCCAGTATTGGCAATGGTAAAGTTTCAAATATATCTCTTAACTCGCAGTCAATATTCGCAATGACGCTAAATGGGTCGTGACGGTCAAACACCTCAAGTTGTAGTCACGACCACGTCAGTGGCATCGGATGGATAGTTTGGAAGCTCTGCAACTATTGTTGTCTACAGGCACCGCGCTCAACATTGACTCTAACAGAAACCCATGGGTAAATCTTCAATTACTACGTACTTGTAGCATTACACAAACGTTGCAAAGTATCGTGCAGTACGAAAGCAAAAATGGATTTCCGAAGAATAACAAGAGACGAGCAAATTCAGCACGAAATCAAAGCATGACGATGCTGTAACAAGGCACATGCAGTCTCTGCAGGTTGGCCGTATGGTAGACATGACGGTGCAACCTGAGCTTCAGCGGATACATGCAATTGAGAAAATCAGGTTCGTTTAACCTCGCCACTCAAGCAAGCCGCCAGCAACACAACTTCGAGAGGCACCGACTGAAGTTCAACTCAAGAGCTAGTGAAGCATTATAAAGGTGCTCCATGAAACAACTTTCCAGTTATAATCGACATTATAAACACGTTGGGACCGCCCGGCCCTCTACCCACAGAGTCCCATCACAGCGGAGTGGATGTGGTATACAATCAGGGCGGAAGTGGACCAAGAGTGGCAGAAACTCTGCTCAACGTATGAAAGCGGTTCTACAAAAAAAAGGAAAAAAGCAATGCTGGGAAGGGAACAGTTCGCCTCAGACACTGTCTTGCAAGACGTCTGGATATATAAATACATGCGCAGAGATGCGTTTTAAACCAAAGAAGCTCACGTATATTCCGCGAGTTTATAAACAGTGATGTTCATGCGAGTTACCGATGGTTGCTTTGTTCCTCGCTGAATTTATAATTGACGGCACAACTTGTAACGAATGAAAATTCACAGTGACAGTAATGATGTTATGATACAATTTCTTTCAGAAACAGACCCATTGAAGAAAATACATATTAGCGCTTTAACGCCCATGGGTACCACCAGATGGCTGCTAGGTTTTCATAATTAGGTCATCCTTGCGAAAACTACTTTCTAGCAGGGGTGTCAGAGGGATAAGAATGGGGTGTACGAAGCACGGCAAAAATCGAGCACTCGTGTGCCAATAAAAATATAGTTTAAGTAGGAGTAAGTCAGCCGTTATAGGGTCGGAAAATCGTTCGTTTTAGAGCTGCAGTGCCAGCTTTAATTTATCTATTTGCCAACAAAAGGGCGGTACAAGACATGTACCAAAGCTGTACTCGTAACCACCTAACCCTGCTATACGTTACTCCCAATCAATCATATAAAATTACTATAATACTACCTATATACTGCGGAGCCTAATCAACTCTTTGCGTGCTCATGTATGTAGCATGCCATGTATTCCAGTCAATAATGCCATGTATGTAGTATGTCAACTCTTTGCGTACTCATGTATGTAGCATGTCAACTCTTTGCGTACTCATGTATGCAGTATGTCATGTATGTAGTATGTCAACTCTTTGCGTACTCATGTATGCAGTATGTCAGGATACGTGCCGACTTAAAAACTGCTTTGACATGTTACAGCAAATATTTTAATGGAGGTATAGGAAAAAATCTGAAAAATACGCTTTAGATCTAACTGTAATATTTGCATACATACACTAAACAGCACTAGCAAAAATAGGGAGCGGGTCCACGTACGTTCCTAAAGGTTCTGTAGTCTAGAAAATAGTAACCGATTGAAATTGAAAGATAGGTTTTCAGAGATCATCTCCAAGATCGTGAGAATAGCAGACTCGCATCGCTTGCCGCCGAGTGTTGTCTGAAGCACTCTGAATAACTGCCAGAGCTGCACTTTATCGTGTATGAATACGTTAATAGTACTGTAGAAAGGGTCTACATACAAGGACTGCACCATTACAGCTTAACCCTTTACCGAACAGGAACCCATAATTGAGTTCATCCGAGACTTTTATAGCTGCACGGTGAACAATTAAATAATATATTATTATATTCACTTTGGGTGCGAGTACGGCACTGTGTGTTCCTCAAAGCATAACCTAAGAGGAAAACTTTTGCAATACCAAGTTATAAACTTTCAGAGCTCGCATACTAAAATTAGATAAGACATTTTATTTCAGTTCGTCTAGACATAGCACAGTGCTTCAAAACAAGAAAAGGGAAGAGGCATGTAGTATGTCGACAGAACCGTGGAGTCGATGCACGGGGTAGGGTGCTTCCACTTTGGATTAATTTGCATGTGTGCAGTGAATCTTAACATAGAGAAAATAAAAGAGACAGTAAATATTGCTCAAGAAAAGGGAGCACCGTAGACGGGAAAGAAAGATGTCCCCGAATGGCCTGGTGGTAGCAGTAGTAGTATAAGATAGTTTAAACCTCCCAAAATAAGTACTAAACTTTTCTAAGAGAGGAAAAGGTAGGGACACGTAGTATGTCGATAGTCACGTGGAACCCATGCACGAAGGTGTTCCCACCGCACATGGAAATACAGACGAAATACCAGAAGGAGTACAAAATTGGAAGGAAGCAAAGTGGGCACGAAAAACAGACGTCCCAAAGCCCTAGCTAGCGGCTAAGGTAACCTGCAGGGTCCCCTCCATGGAGACGCTGCTCTCCATAACATAGGATAGCGAATGTAAACTAGCATAACCCTATATGTATGACATATCTTATGCCCCCTGAGGAACCCGACTGGCCTAATTGGGGATAAGCTAACTTACGGGGGGGGGGGGATCTCTTTGGAGGCGCTAATACTCCATAATATTAGATGGACAAAACCAACTACTGTACAGAGTAACCCAATATCGTATGCCTATATTGTCCCTAATTACGCACATCTAATCTGATACTAAGAATCTGATACTAAGAATGACCGTCGTGTGTTTATTATAAATATATTTATTTATTAGCTTATATGTTCGGTGTCATGCTCTTAACGAAATAGATAGGCGGAATTTAGCCCAGGTTGGAGGCTCTGGTTGTCCTCTCAAGCTCCATTGAAAGTGATAGGCAGAATATAGGCCGGGCTGCAGAAGATGGCAAACGTATCTTAAGCAGTGACAGTTGAAATTCCAACAATTAATTATTATTATTATTATTATTATTATTAAGACATCGCAGGCTTACTAAGGGTCTGATTTGTACGAGTATTAGCTTCGCCATACGTCGAATCTACGGCAAAGTATAAGGCGACCTTATATTTGAATGCACTTCTTGCATTGTCAATTAAGTTGAAATCGTAGCACTGAAGATATCTGAAGCTTCCGTTGGCACTCTCATGCTTCTTGAGTCGTAGTTTCTTCCTACAGATGATTTCGTTCCATGAGCTATTCTTGGGTGAAACTACGTTAACAGTTGCTTTGGCTGCTTTGTATTCAAAAGTGCCCGTCATCTGTTAATAAAGAAGATCGAATGGCAAAAGGAGACTGCTTCGTCAAAAGAGATCATAGGTCAAAATTTGAGCACCTCAAATGTAACAGATATTTGAGGGGGAAAGACGGAATCAACGGTATCTTTGCTACGGGGCGAACACATTGTATATAAGCTACGATTTTGTTTAAGCTTGTTGGAGTGTTTTACTCAAGATGTTACTTCTGTCTGTCTATATATAGAAGACCTAAGGATGACAGCACGACAAAGGATCAATGAAGAAAAGAAGAAGTAACACTTTCGGTAAACGCACAGTATAGTGCTCTCAAAGCTGCAACAAATTTAGTTTTTCGAAAAATCTAAAAGTGCAAACCGGTCCCAAAGGCGCGTAGAACTGTAATGACGTCACTCCGGAAACTCCACTTGTGCTAATCTTTGCGACGCAACTTTCCGTTGCTATGACGTCGCTGTTCCAACGGAAGATCTCGTAGCGACTGACTACCTAACTAACTTCAGTGCACCAATATGGCGAGACGAGAGAAGCAGTAATTTGTCTGCATAGCGCAAGAAGCGCTTAACTCGGGCCCTTTATGCTGGACTAGTTTTTTGCTTTGGTGCAGAGCTTTCATCTCTTTTTGCCCAATGCATCTGCGGCACATGCTGCGGAGTTTGCCGGGGTCATGTTCATCTCGATATTTCTGGCAGAGCAATGTAGAGGAGAAAAGACCTGTTACGACGCATATGAAGTCTTTGCATTACGTATCACTATGTCTTACTGTATAACTTCATAGGTACCGGGAAATAACCGTGTATGACAAAGTCCATAATGCTATTCCTACGAAAGCATTTTTCACCGGCCCACAAAGAATTAATGCTTCTCTGACCACAGCATTTCGCTGTGATCCAAAAGAAGGAATTACGAAGAAGGGAGCCTGAAAGTGCGTAAACTGTAGAATTTGAATGGGAGAGCAAATTTGGGCAACGGCAGAAAGAACAGCTAAGTTGATAGGAGTGAATGAACCTGTTATTTATGCATCCCTAGATACAAGTACGGTACCTTGATTAAAGAGAGAAAAATGAATCGGGCATGTTGTATGTTTATAGAATCGCGGAATCCGTGGACGAGGGTGTTCCCGCACAAAATCAATGCGCGAGGGAGCAGCAAGTAGAGAAAGAAGAGGAAGAAAAGAAGAAAGAATCATCAGGGGTATGAAAATTGACGGAAGCACAATGTGCATGAAAGACAGACTTCTCGAAGGCCAAACTAAAGCTAAGGTATCCTATATTAAGGCTCTACCTGGGGCAGTTGCGCCCCATAACCCTATTGGTACGGAAATTCTGGTTTTGCGAAAGCTCATTTTTTTAAATTCAAAGAGAACACTTAATTGTCGTCCCTTAAGCTTGCCTACAGCTTAGTCTAGAACGTAAATAAAATACTAGCATTAATTTTAGAGAGGCTGGTGAACATACTGTTTAAATTTCCAGAGAAAGGAGCAAAGCACTGGTTTTAATAATCAAAGCTTGATGCTGACATCCAGCGATGCCGCAGCACCAAAAGAGTTGACACAGGGAAGTTGAATCTAAGTTTACTGAGTTATTTTTGAGGATACTCTGGTGGTGAGAATTAAGCCGCAATGTAATCGTGTGCAGTAAGTGATCTATCCGCAGAGGATGCCGTTCTCTTATCAGAAGCAGTAGGCCTAGGAAAGACTTTGGAATAGGCGAACTGTGTCGTCGGTAATCGGTCCAAAGACTCCAAGCTCGCGGCCGGAATGCCTGCTCCGATAAGTCCATTCTGGATATTTTTCCCCCCAAGGGAACCGAATAAAACCAGCTTCGTCGGCCCTGTACTGCGCAGTACTTTCAGCCCCGATATCTTTACACGCAGATCGCCACTTCTGTCAAAGAACATACCGAGTAGTTATCACCAGCCTACGAAGTGAGAGAGGTAGAACTAAAAAAACATGGTTTATATCAACCAAACAAAAAACAAACTTTTTGTCTTCATTCAATTTGTTTGGTGTTATTTATAAAATTGCAAAATAAACAGCTTTACTTCTAGAAACTATTAAACTTTGTTTACACAAGTGAAAGGATGAGTTAATGTGTTTCTATTTAGCAATCCGTTTGAGTGTTAGGATGGTTACGGTCAACTATTGCTCATGTTTCTTAAAAACCCATAACTTATTGTATATTGTGTTATTACACTTCGGAGAAGCATTTCTAATTATATTCTGGTTTGCTAGCAGCTAGTAAAAAGTAGTAGTAGTAGTTAATGTTGCTATTAGATCGCTAGAGAGCTCATGAGAAGGATGTATTCATATTGCTACTTCATTTTCTTTAGTTTAATACTCTGCTTTTAATAATCTAGTAGCTAGCTCGTTTTATCGAGTTTTCTTTGCATTTTGAAGTATTTCTACGTTTTTTTCATAGGATTTTATAGCTATTTCACTTTCTTTTGTCCATTACTCTGTTTCTAATTAGCTAGTAGCTTGCTATTTCTGTCCAGTTGTATTTGTAATTTGAAGGATTTTATATTGCAGTTTTAAATCATAGCATCACTCCATGCAGTTTGCATATTAAATGTAGCTATAGCAAATAAAGGTACTCTCTTAACTGCTTTTTCGTAATCCCTTTATCTTAAAATCAATCTTCTGCAATAGGAAGTTGAAATGAAGTGACTAAGATTGTTCATGATTAGCTAGCTACAAGTGTCTACTCAGCAGAAAAACCTTTAAGTGTTGGAAAGAATTTCTAGAACTCGGGGAAAAAAAAAAGTTGAAAAATTAAATAAGCAAAAAAAAAGACATTGTTTTATGGCTTGAACAAAAAAAAAACGTTGATTTTGCCAGTTCAGCACTTCCGTATAGAACTTACCGATAGAGATTTTACTATACCGAGGCGTAGGTACTGCAGACAACCCTATTGGGGCTACAGTAAAAAAAATGCTCTGATCCGAAAAGAAATAAGTTACAGATCAACGTGCGGGAATACTAGGTAGGGAAAGGGAGGTAAAAAAGCACAGCATCATCAGTATAGGAATAGAAATGTGGAAGGAAGCAAACTGGGCATGAAGGACATGTCCCGAAGGCTTAGTTGAGGTTAATGTAACCGTAAGGGTCCTTCTGGGGCGCTGCTCCCCAGAACAATGGCTGACCGAATCTAACCTATCTAACCCCATGGCCTATCCTGAGTCCCCACTGATGGAAACCACAATAGGTATAAAATGAAATTACAATGATTCACTTACTTGTATCGATCGTATTTGGCGAATCGTTTCCAGTCAGCCGGATTGCTCCTGTAGGACTCCATGATGGCCGACACAAGATCTACATCGACATGGTCGCCATCGAAAGCATCGTGAATTTGTCGGATAAGATCATTGAGATCTGTGACGGTCACTTGTCTGTGGCTGGAATAGTTTATTGGCTTTTGAGGGCACTCGAACACGGCGGGAGCTGCTGACGCTTGCAGGTACTCCATTTTTCTGTGCTATTTAAATTAAATGCAGTACGTAATAATGCTGGGATTGATCACACTGAGAAAAACTTAGTACGCCAAAGTGCAAACTCGTACTTGATATTTTCACTAGCAAGTGATTCAGTGACGTTGCAAAATGTTGTACTGAACCGCGTTAGCTTAACTTTGCAGGCTAGTCAACTCTGTTTCTTTGACGATACTACTGATCGAAGGATTTTGTAAAAATTGGTAGTTACTGGAGAGCAATATGTGACACTGAAAATGAAAAGAACAATTAGGCACACATGAGAAAAGAAAAAGACTTAACAGCTAGCGTAACTATAACTTGAGTAAAGGAGTATCAATCTTCGGAGTTCACGGCTGAAAGATGAATGAAATATCGCAACTCTCACGCAGGTGTAGGAATCCATGCCTAAGCTATGCACGGGCAATGAAATTTACCCAAAGCAGTCGAGCAGGTGGAACAAAAATGAGGGAAGGTGGGACGAACTGCCTCAAAAACAGGACGCATTGCATGTGGTCAAGGGAATAAAATGGCACATGAAGAAAACAAATTGAACCGGGTAAGCGACTACGTGAACTGTGGGGATGACTCGCTGTTAGCCATCCCGCTGGTCACGGACTGCAGCATCACCTCTTCGCCAGATGGGTTGCGTGCATGATGCCACCTGGACCTCGTCCGAAGTATCATCAAGGTAAGGGTAGACTTGAGCCCACGCCAGGGCTACGAATGCGTTCTATCGTATATAGTATGCTCGTATAACCTGTATGTGCGCATAAGTCACCCCGGGGGCGGGGGGCACAAGATCCTCGTACTACCCCCCAAAAAGATAATTCTTTCACTTGTTAAATTGCAACTAGTTTTACGTGAAGGTTTAAGGCACAACAATCTTTAAACATATAGACTGAATGCAAGCCATACTTGGCTATTCCAGGCGATGGTATTCCTGGGATAAACAGATTTTAATTTTGCAGTTCAGGGTGAAGGTCCTGCCATCCATTAATTAAAAGTAAGTTTCCGGCTTAACTACATAGGCTATCTTGCAGAGGAAGAAATAAGGAACATTGAATCTGTCGATAGTAACATGGAATCAATGCACGGAAGTGTTCCTATAAAGGATGAACGCGTATGGAAACAACAATTAGGCGAGATGAGGAAGAACAGCAGAAAGTGACATCGGAGGAATTGAAAGTGGACACTTAGGAAAGATATCCCGAAGGCCTAGTGAAGGCTAAACTAGGCTTATAGTCTACGTGAAGTTCGCTGCTCAGCCACCCACTGAATATCACTTTTAGCAGATAAGTGCTACCTTTAGAATGCTACCGAATAGTCGTTCTGGACGTTAAGAGGTAAAGTGTTGTGCGACCGATGGTCGTGTGACCTCTAAGTCTGTAACCGAATCTTCTTCGTGCGCAGTGCAAAAGTCCTACGCAAAAACCAGTCAGGTTGTGGGCGGCCAGCGGGCTTCGTCTTAGAGAAGCTAAAATAAAGAAATAAGGAGAGACGGTGAGCAATGCACCCAAGAAAATTGGCTAAACAGGATCAATGCACGGCTGCATACACAAAAAGAATCTTAATAATAACCCACAATGCTTGCTCATGCTTGAGGACGCGTGCACTTGCCACAAGTAAGATGTGCATTGGAAATAGGTCAGTCGATAAGAGTGGGTTAGCAAGAATGGAGCATAGACGGCAGGGTGAGAAAGATATAAAAATACTCGAAAGTCGATAGGGTTAACTATGGAGTACTGCACGGCAGTAAGATTAAACTTAACATACGAGTAGAAGAACAAATGCAACTAACCTAATCATCTACTGTATATTCTACACCGAAAGTCCTTGCAAAAGTAGGTACTAGTATGACAATTATGAACTTCGAGTCCATCCTCTTGCAGAGGAGACCAATCTGAAAGAACTGCAGGTAGGCGGAAATCCGCTACAATATATCCTTGACCGATGAAGCACATTTTACTGCGAATTTCACTCAAGTATCCAGGTGATAGTGCGAAAGTATTGTTAAAGGATCTTCCCTGCCGTGCAGAGCATGCTAAATCAACTTTTAATTAGTGCAGAATGTGGGCTAAATACAAACGACTTCCGATAACGTTGCCGCAAGAGACTTCAGTTATTCTTTCATGTTTGGACATTGTCACTGGGTAGCACGTACCTATCTTCGTTAGTTTTAATGAATTTTATAAAGCTTTCAGGTATATATGCATCAGCCAACTTAGACCAAATTTAAGCCTCCCAATTGACAATTTGCTAAGATTCAACAAGGGAAGAAATACAGAGCACTTATAGCTACTAGGCCTATGTGGAAAAATACAAAGAAGGGATGCATGAGAAAAGCAAATATGCAGAAAAAAGAGACGCAAACAGTAAACCATTAAGCAGCAGATGGTCGAGAACTAGAAGATGAAAAGCGAATAGGAAAATGAAGACATTGAGAAGATGTATAACTGGGATAAATGCACGTCTTTCACAGCTAATCATGCTATTTGATAGAGCATTATCTCGAAAGAGATGTCGACTGCTGCAACCTATTTATACGCTTGCAAAACATCAATATCTACCATGGTTAAGACTTGGTTAAATAAATGCCTGTATTGAACGGCTTTAAAAGAGGATTTGGATAGTTAGTAATGAACTTTGTTTAGTAACCTCTGTAGCCACAACTCAGGCGTTCCAACAGAGATGAGTGTGTAGTAGCCTATTTAAATACCACATAATTTGTCGCGTGGCCACGTGCGCTACTACGCGTATACGGGCAGGAAACAAGGTGCAAAACATAGTAGGAGACACTCGAGTGGTCGGCCTCTTTCACGGCCTTCCACACGAGAGAGATGAGAGAAGTCCCGCGGACTAGGTACGCTATCTCGATTGACAGCCCACTTCGCGGAACAGAAACGGAAATGTAGAACCTACCTAACTTTACAAAACTAACCTCATCAGCAGGAACTGCGACCAGATGCAACATCCCTTGCGGAAAAGGTACTCGGGTATACCCTTGGGGAGGATTTGGATAGGAGATCATGAGGACAGAAACATTTTATGCCTTGGGGAAAGTGATACTGTAGCAAAACTGTCGGAACATTTACTCCTAATTACTACGAGTTGTTTCAGTAACAGGCACTGATGGCTGAGTAGCCTACCCTTTGTACAATAGTAGAATAAGCTGTGGTGTAATTAGGAGAATGTGTGAAACGTCCTAACTGTAAAAAGTAGAGCACCATTAGAAATAGGACTTCGCAAACTTCAGCGCTGAATTTTTCCAATATAGGGGAATTATCCAATTGCCGAACGAACTCTATTTTCGGACAAACAGTTATAATTAGATGGGATCATTATTTACACCTATCAAATAATAACTGCTTGTTCGGAAATAGAATTAGTTCGGCAATTGGATAATTTCCCTAGTTCAAAGTGTGGCTTCCAATTTACCGAGTAGTTGTATTTCTGTGTATTATATGACATTTCTTCAAAAATACTTCACCGTAAACAAAAAAGTCTTTGTGTTTTAGTGTCTTATGAGAAAAACTTATTAGAAAACCGCTTCCTTCAGGCGTTTAATGAAACTAATCATAACCTCTACCATTTTCGACCAAAAAAATTCTGGATTGAACCAAAGCGACTTGAGAGAAGTTACTCATATTTAATTAAAATAATAAGCTCGCACTTATTTAGCGCAATAAAATAGTGACTTAAAATATAAAAAACCAATATTATTGGGGTAAGAGTTACGCCGAAGTCCAAAACTAAAATACGGAATTCGGATGGAAGGCCAGGGGCGAGTCAAGCTGAGGGGTCCCTATGATCATCAAAGTATAGATATGCTACATAATGAACTACAGCACTCTGAGAGCGCATCCCTCCACCAAACAAAGGCTAGAATGTAGACGAAAAATGAAAACTGTCCTGAAAGTAAGGTTTCCTCTTTATAATAAAAATTTGTTGAGCTGCGACTCCTGACAGTAATAGCAGCTTCTGTGATATCTTAGAGATTCGTGATTTTTTAGTTAGGTTTTGAAAAAAGACAAACGGACCGACAGATAAACACAAAACTTTGGTAAATTGCTCCTAAAAACCTCAACAATTCTTTAAAATGATAAAAAAAATTGGTAAAATTCGCTTTTAGGACCATCACGCATTTTCAATATTTTGAAGTCATATATAGGTAAAAGGACCCATTTTAAGACGTTTTTCACGAATGACTTTTCTGGCGCAAATGC
>LQNS02278165.1:9945695-9956330 GCA_001587735.2 Parhyale hawaiensis
ATCTTGAAAACTAAGCATTTGTCCCAAAAACGTCATTCGTGAAAAACGTCTTAGAATACGTCCTTTTACTCATATATGACTTCAAAATATCGAAAATGCGCGATGGTCCTAAAAGCGAATTGAACCAAAAAATTTCATCAGATAACATTTTAAGGTATCCTAGGTATGCTACTAAGAAAAATAGGCAGACCTGCAAACAAACGGTTGAACGCATCTTCACCAAAAGTTAACCACCTGCTACGCTCAACGTACCGGTACCCAACAGTCCCCGAAAATTTTGTTGAGTCTGTCCATAACTTTTCGAGTTATTTGATGACAGACAAATTGACAGACGAACTCGACGAAAGAAAACTTCCCTGGCGGAGGTAAAAACATTCACCTGTCCCTTTATAAGGTACATTTCCTTCCAGAGAGGTTGGCAGGGGCAGGGGCCATTACCCCCCGATGTCCCAAGTACAAATCGGACCGACGAAAAAAAATCGACCGACTCCAACATAAAGCCATAACTAAGCCACTAAATAATCACTTAACATTACATGCCACTTATCTGTGGATATGAGGACACATTTACAGTCAAGCAAGTGAAAAACACATTCATCGCAAATGATAAAAAAACAGACCGGACGACTCTCAGAAAGTTCACCTTCATCCATATCCCAAGAACTTTGCATTCACGTACTCAACTTCATTTACCACAGATGTGTAACAATAGAAACCATGCCTACTCTCGAGCTATCAAAGAACACATTTACTTTGCAAACGATTAAAGTTAAAATCGTACGAAAGAAAATTTGGTAAAGGCTGGACATTCAACCCCTACACTGTCCACCTACACCTGCCGGCACATAATGGCAACTGTAAGCAGCTGCAGTGGGCACCAGTTTATGAAGGTAGAGGCGGGTGAGGGTAGGGGGGTCTGGGCGCAGTAGGGAAAGGGGGTGCCGTCACACGGAGGTGCTGGTTCTCGAGATTTTTTGTTTCATTCTTTATTCTTGCTCAAATATTAAGGCGGGTACACACTTGCGCAATAGTTGCACTTCCACAGAAATGTACGAGTAGATTAGATTACGTTGATATGAACAAAGCTTCAGCTTGCGCATTACCATACCACTCAAAAAAATATCGAAAATATGAATACATGGTTTCATGTGCATGAAATACGATTAGCTTCGAAAATGTACGAAAATCACGTCTGACTGGTGGAGATATCGTCAGGGTTAGCAAAGAAAGATACAGTGCGACGATATTGTTACTTATTTATTAGAAAGGAAATATACTGTCAGGAACGGAGCAGTTAAAATATGAATGTGTCCTAGATTGGCACAACAAAGGTAATCTAAGTCAAGCTGACCAAGTATACCTTGTCCGAGATCGCAAAATCCAAATCGCTTGCTTTTAAGGCTTGAGACTACTGGAAATTCAGACCCTGCATGCTTCATATAACAGAGTTTAGTTTCGAGCCTAATTTCGGGTTGTAAGTAATCGGTACTGACCTATTCAAAGGACAGAAATCAACGCTCTCATGCGAAGTTCCGTACAAGTCAAGCCCGATGAGCTCAGCTTTATTCGGTTTTGTCTTTCGCTTTCGCATCAGTTTTGGAGCTCTAAAAGTGCAGCAGCAGTCGCAAAACAGTCATGAATAGCTAGGTTCATCCATTGTATCGGGAGGGAGGGGGGGGGAGTCACTCCCAAGCAAGGGAACCCATAGGTTTACTTAGGCCTTCGGGTCATCCATCTTTCTCACCCATATTAGCTGTTATTATTTTATTGCATCTAATATTTTGTTCTTTCTCATCTTTCCCATTTAGGGTGTTTCCACGTTCGTGGAACCTGTGTGGGAACACCCTTGTGCATTGATGCCAGATGTCTGGCGACATGCTGCATATCCCTTCTTTCTGCCTCTTTTCGGATCACATTGTTCGTTGTGAAACTGTTAACTGGAAGTGTACAAAAATCCTTCTACTTAGCAAAACGCAGCTTTATTCCTTGCTTTTTTTCTCTCAGGCCCGATGTGAAAGAATTGGACAACAGAAAATTTATCTACTGAATGGCCAAATTTTAATCTAAGGCTTGGAGACAACTAAAGTATCTCTATGCGATAGCATTAATACTAGTTGTAATTCATTGAATGCACAGGGTGTCCAACGCTCTTGCTGCCAAACTTTAACATAAGGTAGCGATCGTCGAAAGGAACACTTTTTATTCTATGAAGGATGGTCTAAAATGTGTAGTTAAAGAGTTACAAGGACTTGAAATTTTGACAGTTATTAATAAAATTGTGGTGTATTACATTTTTCTTAATGGAGTATTGCCAGAATTACTGGAAGATGTATCTTTAGCTGACATCAGAGGAATGTATTTTTAAACATGAAGGTGTTCCTGCACACTTCTCGGTTGCGGTTAGGCAATTATTGGATTGGCCATGGCGGTTCCCTCGATCGCGTGGCCACCAAGATCTCCTGATATATATGACGCCCCTAGATTTCTGCTTATCTGGACATTTGAAGAATCTGATGTATGAATCACCGATGGCAACGGCTCTGCAACAGAGTGTGCGATTTTTTTTTATAACTGTTCAACTTCAAGTCCTTGTAACTTTTTAACTAAATATTTTAGACTATACCTTCATAGAAAAAAAAGTGTTCATTTCGACGATCGCTACCTTATGTTAAAGTTTGGCAACAAAAGTGTCGGACACCCTCTATAAACATATTTTGCACTTCTTGACGCGCTAACTGAGCTGATCAACGCAGGAAAAGGGTAATGTATCCCTGATAGCAAGTAAAACAAACGAACAAACAAAAAAAAAAAAAAACAGAGCAAAGGCAGCGGTACTTCCGCAGAGTAATTGGTTTCTGCCGTCATTTGATGACGGCATGAGTCACGATAGTCTGACCATTTTATTTAGGCAATTCAGTCGTGGTCAATTTCCTCTTTTGCAGTGCCAATTCTGTGGGTCTTTCTGAGATTTCTCTCTATACACTATGCAGGTATAGTGGGCGGGACTTAGATAGTATGGGCCGAACAAAATCTCAGAAATACCCATAGAATTGGCAACGTTATCGAGGAATTTAACCACGACTGAACTGCCTTGATAAAATGGTCAGACTCTAGTTAAGAAAAGGATTCATTCGAATTAGCAGTCAAAGTCGATTTGAGCTAAGCTCACTCGACTTGACTTGTCCGGATCTTGAAAAAGTAACTTTGGCATAGTCACTTTGAGTCGTGTTGCAGATGTCCAGAGCGTGCAGACTCTGCTGCACCGACTGGGAGCTCGATTTTGCGGAATAGGATTGAGTTTTAGAAGCCTCGCTTGTAGTCTATTCAAGGTCAGCACCTAAAAGTCGAATCAACGGGCCGAGGCCGGAGCCCCGGGCTGAAGTTACCACGAAGTCAAGTCGAGCCGGCTTGGCTTAGATTGACTTTGACGACCCAGTAAAACGCGTCCATGGATGATGTATGTATACACTTCTGTAGGTCGTTGACCCATAAGAACCAGCGCATTTCATAAGCAATGCTACTTCTACGAGCCACGGACGTTTTCTCTGTTCTTTATAGGTTCAATTTTGAAATTGACGTTAGGCGAAGACCACATCCTTGGATGTCCGGACCAGTTTCAATACCCATCTAGCGATACATGTTTTGATGCGATATCAAGCACACTATTTTTTTTACCCTCGAAAGATCAGTTAATCCAAGAGGCGAGTTCAAAATTTTGTTGTTCAATATTATCATTTACAAGCTAAATCTCAGGGATTTCCCAGCTGTCTTGCCTGAGAAAATTGAAATATTGGATAGTAGTGCTTACAGGACTTAGTCTTATGAAGCTTGTTGAGTAATTTGTTTGATTTGGTTGGGACCTGTATAACGAAACTTGAAAAGAGCGGCCCATACGTAACTCACACTTTTAAAGAATTAATTAGAAGAAACGTCAAATTGAAAATGAAATGACTCGGTCACCATGAATCAGGAAGCTGGTGGTAACAGCAACGCGATTACGTTGAGCCGGGTGAAAAGTCCATTTTATAGCTATATGGAGCAAGTTATGGTTTCTGGATGTCGTACGAAAAACTAAAGAGGGTCAAAATCTGAAACTCAATTCATTGGGTTGAAGCCATCTTACTGTCTAGCTGAGGGTAAGTTCAACCTCTACAGCTTAATTTCACTGCCTATCACACGTACTCTAAGAATTTAGGGTCTATTAAAACGCAGTGGGAGAGTTTAGAGATTGGTTTTCTAGCTAAGTGTGGAATAGAACACGTTCTAGATGACCACAGCTATTGTTCAAACACATTTTTTTTATTGGTACTGTTCATTCCTTCAGTCCAAACCTCAGTATTGACTTATGTGCGCCAGTAGTTTAGAGGAGGCTAGCCATTTTCCTGAATGATGCAATACATGTGCGACATGAAGTCGTGATTGCAGCAGAAAATTAGAGGATGATGCGCACATTTAGAAGAGGGAATCCCACGATAGCTTCAACGCTATTCATATCAGCCTGACTTGCTTTACCACAAGGGTTCTTTGTCCTATTGTATTCCTACGGGAATAGAACGCCTCTGTATAGAGCAAGGCAGCACGGCCTGACCAAAATATGGGTAAGGACCGATTCGAGCATTTTGCTCTATATTCAGCAAAATAGGAAAAACGTACGTATCTTTTTGGGTTGTAAATCACTTCAAACCAGAAGGAATACCCAAAGTTCTCCAAGTGACCCATGTTGAGCCTTTTGACGTGATGGTTAGTATTTTAGTAAGCTTTCTGGTTGAGGCAGTTGATTGTGTCTATAATATTAGACAAAACAAGCGATGCAGTCAATAAACTAGAGTCAACCTCACACCCCAATAATATTAAGCGGAGGAGTACTCGACTGCAGTCGACTGCAGATTATCAGAACAAAGACGGAAGGCTTATTTGACAGCTGCGACCTCTCTACTGTCCCGTTTCTCTTTAGGGCCAGTGCCCTTGCTATTGCGTCTGAATGCCGGAATGACTCGGCCATCGAAATACCGGAAAAACTGACCCTTCTACAAGAGAGGCTCGATCTTCAGTACTAGTAAGCGCGAGGCTGATGCTGCATTATATAGTCAATAGGTATAATGGGTATGAAACCCAAAAATTGTCATGTGATGAAGTGACAGCAAGCCAGCCCATGCTGGCCCTGGACGCAATATAAGAAATACTTCATAAAGTTCAAAAGTAGCGTATGCAGAGTATGGCTGCGGCACGAATGTACAATGGCTAGCGTGAAATAGGTTTCCTTTTGAATTTAGTAACTGAAGTTCATGCACATTTCTAATTATGCATTGCTTCAAAGTAAAGATATTTTTTTATCACAATCTAGCTAAAATGTTATAATGAGGAGATGAATTCTTTGAGTTGGTATCGATACGTAGTCACTGAAGTGTGCATTCTGTTCGCCCACGGCAACGGCAGATGCAAGCGCAGCAACAAAACTGGATAGAGAGTTCAATATAATTCGCAGTGATTGAAAAGGTCCAGAAAATAATGCCGAGTGACGCAAGCAACATGATCACAGATGAATTCCTAAGAAACAGGATATTTATTTGAAGCGCTAAATTCCCAAAATGGACAAGGATTTTATTTTCCCTGCAAGGTTAAATGTTCAGCAATTCACTAAGCACACGTGCCACTTTTGCTGACTGGTGGAGGCAAGATTTATCCTTGCTTCTGAGAACATCGCGCCGTCAACCGGTTTAATGCAGTCGAGAGCTGTTGCCAGGGCAACACGCATCTAGTGCCTTGAAGGGCGGAGTCTATCTCACTGCGGATGGGGTTACTCATTCTAGCGATGTGTTCAATTAAAAGGACGGATTTTAATGAAAGTTGTCGTAAAAATACGATGATGAATATCAGCTGCGACGATATTTTAATTTACTCTTTTGTACCTGTCGCACGTTTTAATTGAATCGCTTGTACACACAACCGTGTCCAATTAACCATTTGCTCTAATAAAATGTTAACCATTCCCCCTGTAGGCTTAATAAGCGTCAGTAGTAATGTTTTTGGATATCCCTTCAAATTTGGAGCTAATCAGAACACAGGCAGCTGTACATTTTTGCCCCGGTTGAAATGGATGCTGCGATTGACCGTAAAGTACGGCGAGGGACTCTCAATTTAAACTGACTCTCACCACTGACTACCCACTTCTCCTGCTCTCCATCCAACCACATCTTCAACATTCTATTATTAAGTCAATACAAAACCTCGTTAGGTGCATCCACTGCATGCAAGATAATAAACGATTATCATTATTATGTATTGGAAGCTCAGCTGGAAAATCATCGTGACAGTGCCTAAAATGGGGACCGTGGAGAGAGAGACATGTACGAACTCTTGTCTGGCTGGGGCGAGGGTCGGAGCGTCAATAACGTAACGTGACGTGGGAATCACTACTACCAACAAACTACAACCCAGTCAGCAAGTTGATAGGAATGTAAAAATGGCAAGCACAGTACTGGGATTCATCACCAGAAATTTTGAGTACAAGTCGAAGGACATCATCATTCCATTGTACAAAGCGTTAGTGCGGACACACTAAGAATTTGCTGCTCAATTCTGGTCGCCACATCTGTGTAAAGATATCATAACATGGAAAAAATCCAACGCAGAGCAACGAAAGTGATACCTCAGTTGCGAAACAAGCCATATGAATGTCGTCTAAAAGAACTGGGTCCGATCTCTCTCGAGCAAAGACGACTCAGCGGGTAACTAATAGAAACCTTCAAGTATTTGAATGGCTTCAACGACGTACCTACAACGGGACTCTTTGATAGCCTGTGAAACATAGGTCAAAAACTTAAGCATAAAGCTCAAAGAACAACCTTAAATCAGCAGTTCTTTCCCTATTTCATAGTCAGCATGCGGAAGAGACTCCCAAATGACGTTGTTGGTGCAGAGACAGTCAACGCGTTTAAAAATCGTCTTGACATACATTGGGAGAGAGATCCTCAACAGCTAAGAACTCCTCCTCCAGGAGTCGCAAACTCTTAACGGTCAAAGCTTCCGTACGTGGCCATGTTAATATGAGGTAATCCAAAGTGCAGTCAAAGTGAGTTTAAAAATACGTGCGCTCACGTGATCAAAGCAAAGCTATGCGTGATGTCACAGCCAATCAGAAGAGCTGACCTTCTCGTGGTGGGGAATCCACCAATGCACAATTGACTGTAAAGTTAAGCATGGCTTTGTTTTGGTTAAAGTTTACCTGGCTGCAACGTCATGCATGGTTTGTTTTGGTCACGTGAGAACGAACTCAGGCCCAAAATACTTTGGGTTGCTGTCAGGCCCTACGTGACAAGCCAGTACCGGAGACTGCCACAGTCACAGACTGCATATTCGAGTCGCACCTCCACCAGCAGGAATTTTCACTGGAGCAATCGGACTGCTAATGGTCGGAATGAGTACGAGGGATTCATACACATGCTCTCGGTCCTGGCTACGTCAACCTTCTCTAGATCACCAGATCAACAAAGTTTCATAATTATATAGCACAAAATAGAATCCCCGTTTGTACATTCATGCTATTGTTGTACTAACAGTAGAGCCCAATTAATTATGCCTTAAATAGTAGCATCAACGGAAATGAAATAGTAATATGAGAAAAATCAGTATGTACCTTACGTGTCAATAACAGGATTAACAGCATATAATTTGCCGCAATTTTTGCCTGAGGGTACACTATAGTTAACAAAACGGAGCTCTTTGAAGGAGGCGTGAATGATTGCTTGTAAAAAAATATACATTCTCAAGAATAATTATCGAAGAATAACTTCGTCAATAGTTTTCCCATACTCCATAAAGAACATCTGGAATAGACACCCTTCCGAAGTGGTCGGTGCAGAGTCACTCAATGCGTTTGAAAATCGTTTTGACAAAGATTGAAGCAACATCCTCCACAGTTACGAACTGCTCCACAATCGAGTACCAAACTTTTAACGGTTTAAGTTCTCAAGTCACCGTAATCCATTATATTTGAAGCTCCGACTAACTCCGAGTTCCCCGGATCGGTAGCAATTCTGATTGAACCGTCAACTACTTGACAGAGTTTATTTTCTTCTTTTTATTTTCTTCCTCAGAAGTCTCCATCATTCTTACACAGTCTTTGGCGATAGCTCATAGAGATCTGGAGCGTAAGTCATGGCTGCTATATGGAAAAAAGCTTGTCGGTCCGTCTACAGTTAGCTATCTAATCTAATCTAAATGGAATTTTCAGTCGGCTCAGCGTAATCTGATTGCTTCTTACGCCAGCAGTATGATTCAAAGGGACTAAACCAAAGCTGCGGTCTGCAGCTCAGGACAAGTCAAGTCAAGTGGGCTTGGCTCAAGGTGACTCTGATGAGGCTTCGAAACCCCGTTTTCTTGAACGTCACGTTAGATGCCAACCATGCTATTTATCGTCCGAAGTTAGTAGCGTAATGTATATTCCGTGAACTTATTTTTCCAATTTCCGCCGTTGTCCGCGATAATGTATTTAGTCGGAGGAGTTTTTTTGAAATTCATAATCCACCACTATTACCCTACCTCTATAGGTGCGGGTATTTCATGTAAATGGTTTCAAGCAATGCTATTTACACGAGAGGACGACATCTCAGTGGGTCCGTAGGGTGTTAACTAGTGCTCACGTTATGACTTTTCCTAGAAGTGAATGCAACTCCAAACGCCATATTGAAACCCGACTTATCTGATGCAGCAATGTTCTGCTTGCTTGAAAATTTGGGTGCCGTCGTCCTCTAACATCAGAAACATTTTATTATCATTCCTTTTATCTGCCATGCGCCCTCCTAAAGTTCCCTGCGACATCAATTTACGTAACCAGCATTTCAGCCGCTTTCTTTCCTGTTCATTATAATTCTGTTATCAGCCGCCTCTTATGTGAAACTCGAGAGCAACTATCCACCAATGTTACAAAGTCATCAAGGCAAATAACGGGCTTTGCTCATTTCACGCCTTCAAACTGGATGACTAACCGCAAAACTGCATCAGCGTTGATGGAATCACTTTACTTTCTTCATAGTACTCAGTTAACTCGTCAACACAGTTAACTCAGTACAGAGTATCACCTTATTTTCTCAGTGAATAGTGTCAACTTTATATTATGACTTCATTTTTTTTTTCAGTACGTATTTGATAGAGCAACTTTCGAGTCTTCAGTGAAATTGACGAAGTTACCTCACTCGTGAAATTAGCACTTCCCCCTTGTTGTCACGGCCGCTGTGCATTATCGTGACATCGCCGACCTGTACCAACGTGGCGTGAGCGAGTCTCTCATGCCCGCTCTTCAGAGCACTGATAAGCACTGTGTATTGGCAGGAAGAACACTAAGCCGGCTGCCATAGTATCTATGCGAAGACGTCTTATAAGTTCAATATAGAAGGTAGTTATACACTACAAGTCAACGCTAAAAACTAGAGTCTTCGTAGAAGCCCACAGCCCGCAGCACAGTATGTCCTCCCACGGCAACCGACTGACAGATGCTGAGCTCCGGAACGGTAGCTCTGGGACACACACACACACCTAAACCGTTGCCAAGACAACCCTCGCTTCCGCTTCTGTACAGCGGAGTTGCGTAAAAATGGTGTTCTCCTAATATGAAAACATTAATATAGGCATCTACAAGGAATATTATTGTCTCGTCGTCAATGACATAACCGTTCCTAACGGGTTAATTAGTTTTGGGCACCGGACAGATCGATGGGCTTTGCGTACTCGCTGTGGGATTAGGGGCGTGTTCCATTCATCAATTCAATCGAGATCATCTAGGCTAATTAGCTTAGCCTCAACTTGTTCAATGCTTCAGTTTTCATTGTATATAATTTGCCACTTTGGATAGAGTTGCAGATGTTGACTGCAAATCAATTACACTTGAGACTGCCGAGCAATAGTGACTATTCGGCTATTTCACGAGTATAGCTTGCTTGAGTTACAAACTATTCATTAACACTTAATCGAAAGTGGAGTAGAGAGCGCTCAGAATTGAAGCTTTAGACAAGTTAAAATTAATCGGGTTAGTTTAAATAGATAGGAATGAGTAAATCGAGGACGCTGAGTGGATGTCAGAATGGGGTTTAATTTCCAATTCGTTTAGGTTGCGGAGAAGCAGCCTTCGCTCCTGTCTCCAATTATATTATCTTCTTTACATTTTAATTTGAAATAGAACAATTCTTACAGCATTTGAGCTGCCTCTTGAAAATTCTCTCTGCAAAAAATAAAAAAGCGCCTATCTTCACTGCGAAATTCTAATACTGCTATCTAAGTAGCGAAATATTCGTGTCCGGTGATAATTTCCGCATAAAACAGACCGTCATCGCGTCCAAAGCCATCTTTTCGCAGAGCAAAGAAAGCAAGATCCATGCAAAACATTTATTGTTGAATACGTTATGAATGATTGCACGATGTTCTCTGTATAATCCCAAATTAAATTATCAGGTTTTTGTAGGAATAACGCAATTTGAATCACAGCCAATCGGCACCCATTGGTTTTCAGAGGTTAAAGGCTGTGCTGACTCGCTGTAAGGTTCTCAACCCCTTTTTCCCACACGAATACAATAGAGCAAAGGACCCTTGCACTAACATAATACTGTCATGGGGTAAACAAACTGCTCATATATTTTAGAC
>LQNS02278165.1:9956430-9970672 GCA_001587735.2 Parhyale hawaiensis
TATAGCGAATAAATGAACTGCCCGTAGAGCTCTGTTTCACCGAGGTTTTATCGCTGTCATTGTCGGAAGGGTGTATATTTTGCTAGATGGTTGTGATTGTGTTCTAGTGCGTGGTCTATATACTACTACTGTGCTTTAAACATGTGAGCAGCAGGGAACGGGAATTCAGAATTACAGAATCGGAGTCGGATATATCTGGAGCCAGCAGTCGAATTCTGACTCGTCCCATGAATCAATAAAATTTGGTCGATTGTCTTATGAGAAGGCGATGGCGTCGAATATTTTTGTAGGTCCAAAGAGTTCGAGGCCTGACGCAGGATTAGAGTCGGAGTCGGATTTGAATCATCCGACTCCGTATTATTATTGTTATCTTATATGTTTAAGTCTCCCTAGACGCAACTACAGTGATTTAAGAGAGGAAAAGGAAGGGACATGTAGTATGTCGACAGAAATGGGGAACTCATGCATGCACGAAGGCGGACCAACGCGCATGAGGACAGCAAGTCGGGACAGAAGAGGAAGAACAGATGAAAGTATGATGGGTAGCAGTAAGAAATCAGGAAGGAAGCAAAGTCAGACTCCGTAACCCTGCATGGAACATGTCAACAAAAATAGTATGCAGATTTAGTATCAGTTGCTCTAACCATTGCCGCATGGTGCTTCTATAGAGGAAAAGAAAGAAGCCTGCATGGCGCTCGAATGTGCGTATCTCCCCCCCCCATAGGATTTTCGCATAAGCCCCATGAAAAGGCTTCGGCGTAAATGGGTTAATGGTGTCCTGCTGGCTGATCGACTGATATTACAATAACAGGATCAATGGCTCGAGTTAGCTCAGGCTTTGGCTCTTTCATGAGGGCTAGTTTCAAGATTCTTGAAGAAAAGTGCGTAAAACAAATACATATAATGAGAAGGAAAGTATGAAGATAATTTGCTGGTAAATAGTTTAAATCATTTCGTATGCTACGAATTAGATATTTGAAGCTAAATTTGAAGCTTACGTGCACTCGGCGTACACGCATGCGCACGCTCAACACCTCAAGCACTGACGAAAAAGTAGTGAAACACGAAGTAATGTAGCAAATATTTTATGCCATTGCAGCAAATATCAAATTAGAATAAAATACTGGAAAAATTTCATTGGAGTACTTTGGTAATTCTTTATTTTTTAGCTTTTTTAGTTCTGAAGACAAGACGATGTCAGCGTCTCGTGCTACGTGTCAAAAGGTTACAAGTCTGGGCAATCCAGAATAGCTATATTTTACTCAGCAAGGCAAATGTAAATGATGCACTAAAACAGAGAGCGTTATATCGTCCTCATTGTCTTTCCAATCTAAGAATAAAAAAAAAAAAAAAATGACATGATACAAGCTCGCGTTGCGAAGGGTAAGGGAAGTGATTGAGAGTGACCATATTATTTATTAAGCAGTATCAATCCACTTCCCATGCACCTGAAGCCTATTGCACACGTACGATGAAACCTACCCAGCAGCCAAACTACCCATCCGATTACGTTGCCCCGAGCACAGCTTCGAAACGCATATTTTTATATCTAAAAAAATAGACAATACGTCAGCCATCACAGCAGCTTTCACATTATTGGCAATGGTAAAGTTTCAACTTCCTCTCTTAACTGGCAGTCAATATTCGCAATGACGCTAAATGGGTCGTGACGGTCAAACACCTCAAGTTGTATAGTCACGACCACGTCAGTGGCATCGGATGGATAGTTTGGAAGCTCTGCAACTATTGTTGTCTATACACACCGCTATCAACATCGATGATAACAGAAACCCATGAGTAAATCTTCAATCACTACGTACTTGTAGCATTACACAAACGTTGCAAAGTATCGTGCAGTAGGAAAGCAAAAATGGATTTCTGAAGAATAACAAGAGACGAGCAAATTTAGCACAAAATCAAAGCATTATGATGCTCTAACAAGGCACATGCAGTCTCTGCAGGTTGGCCGTATGGTAGACATGACGGTGCAACACGAGCTTCAGCGGATACATGCAATTGAGAAAATCAGGTTCGTTTAACCTCGCCGCTCAAGCAAAAGCCGCCAGCAACACAACTTCGAGAGGCACCGACTGAAGCTCAACTCAAGAGTGAACCATTTACGTGCTTCATGAAATAACTTCAGCTATAATCGACATCATATAAACACGTTGGGACCGCCCAGCCCTCTACCCACAGAGTCATATTACAGCGAAGTGGATGCGGTATACATCAATCAGGGCGGAAGTCGACCAAGAGTGGCAGAAACTCTGCTCAACGCATGAAAGCGGTTCTAACAAAAAAAAAAAAAAAGAAGAAGAAGGAGAAAAAGCGATGCTGGAAAGGGAACAGTTTGCCCCAGACACCGTACTGCAAGACGTCTGGATATATAAATACATGCGCAGAGATGCGTTTTAAACCAAAGAAGCTCACGTATATTCCGCGAGTTTATAAACAGTGATGTTCCTGCGAGCTACCGATGGTTGCTTTGTTCCTCACTGAATTTATAATTAACGGCACAACTTGTAACAAATGAAAATTCACAGTGACAGTAATGATGTCATGATACAAATTTCTTTCAGAAACAGACCCATTGAAGAAAATACATATTAGCGCTTTAACGCCCATGGGTACCAGATGGCTGCGAGGTTTTCATAATTAGGTCATCCTTGCGAAAACTACTTTCTAGCAGGGGTGTCAGAGGGATAAGAATGGGGCATACGAAGCACGGCAAAAATCGAGCACTCGAGTCCCAATAAAAAGATAGTTTTAGTAGGAGTAAGTCAGCCGTTATAGGGTCGGAAAATCGCTCGTTTTAGAGCTGCAGTGCCAGCTTTATTTTATCTATTTGGCAACAAAACGGCGGTACAAGACACGTACCAAAGCTTTACTAGTAACCACCTAACCCTGCTATATGTTATTCCCAATCGATCATATAAAATTACTATATTACTACCTACTGCGTAAAGGTAAAGATAAAGTCAACTTGACCGTACCCCCAACTGGGAAACCCGCATGCACTGGTTTGTGCTGCAGATATAGACCAACAGGCCACAGACCACAGATGTCTAGAGCTATGGCGCCAGAGGAAAGGTAGAGGAAAAGGTAGGACACGCAGTATGTTGATAGTCACGTGGAACCGATGCACGAAGGTGTTCCCACACAAGATTAACGCACATGGAAATACAGACGAAATACCAGAAGGAGTACAAAATTGGAAGGAAGCAAAGTGGGCACGAAAAACAGACGTCCCAAAGCCCTAATTAGCGGCAAAGGTAACCTGCAGGGTCCCCTGGATACGCTGCTCTCCATAACATAGGAGAGCGAATGTAAACTAGCTTAACCCTATATGTATGACACATCTTATGCCCCCTGAGGAAACCGAAGCGCCTAATTGGAGGCTCTATAATACTCCATAATATGAGATGGACAAAACCAACTATTGTACAGAGTAACCCAATATCGTATGCCTCTACTGTCCCTAATTACGCACATCTAATCTGATACTAAGAATCTAATGCTAAGAATGACCGTCGTGTGTTTATTATATATTTATTTATATGTTCGGTGTCACGCTCTTAACGAAATAGATAGGCGAAATTTAGCCCAGGTTGGAGGCTCTGGTTGTCCTCTTAAGCGCCATTGAAAGTGATGGGCAGAAAATAGGCCGGGTTACAGAAGATGGCAAACGTATCCTAAGCAGGACTGCTGAAATTTCAACAATGAAGACATCGCAGGCTTACTAAGGGTCTGATTTGTAGGAGTATTAGCTTCGCCATACATCGAATCTACGGCAAAGTATAGGGCGAGCTAATGTTTGAATGCACTTCTTGCATTGTCAAAGTTGAAATCGAAGCACTGAAGATATCTGAAGCTTCCGTCGGCAGTCTCATGCTTCTTGATTCGTAGTTTCTTCCCACAGATGATTTCGTTTCATGAGCTATTCTTCCCACTTTGATGCAATTGTCAACGAAACCGACGAAACACAAGTTTTCACGGGCAGTAGACAATTATTTCTTCCAGCTTACCGTTTTCCTCTGACGAAACAGTTTTCTCTTCATAGGTCAAAATTTGAGCACCTCAAATGAAACAGATATTTGAGGTGGAAAGACGGAATCAACGGTATCTTTGCTACGGGGCGAACACATTGTATATAAGCTGCGATTTTGTTTAATCTTGTTGGAGTATTTTACTCAAGATGTTACTTCTGCCTGTCTATATATAGAAGACCTTAAGATGACAGCACAACAAAGGATCAATGAAGAAAAGAAGAAAATTGAGAAGAAAATAAGAGAAGAAGAGATTCCGCACCGGCCTAGAGGCCGGTCCTCTAGTTATTAATAGTGCTGGGTACAAACCATGCAGGAATCCTTCGTTAGGAGAAACGGGAGGTCGCATAACGTAAAACTGATGTGTACGGTAAATTAATAATTGTACTATTACTTAATAACACTATAGCTTAATAGCGCGATTGCTACGAGAAAAAACAAAGTTTAGTAATGTGCAGCGGTATATGCTCGTTACGAAAGAAACTCGCGGGTATCCTTAAAGAGAATCATATTAATGAAGGGGCAGTGTACTGTTGCTGAAACTCCTAACTACAGGCCTAACTACAAATACGAAAAGTGCTTGGCTTAGTTTCACAGTAAATATTATAGCAGAGCACTACAGCATACAAGTCGTTTTATATAGGTATGCAAACCAGTAGAATTACATCCATTCACTTATTCCTAAAACTTTGCATTACCTACAATATAGATTTAGGACTTGCTATTGAGCACCAAAATAATAGTAAACGAACCGATAAACAATAACACGTGGCATTGGTTCACCTGCTTTTGATGAAAGTGAAAGTGTCCGTTATCATTGGCATGCATACCGTTATCTGCCTAGCAACAGCTCCTCTACTTCAAGAACATCCCAGGACTATCGGACTCAGATAGGTCGTACATATGATCTCTTTAACACAGTAAAAACGCTAAGCGTTCGATCGTGCTACGTCTATGCAGTTATGAACAGTTTCCGTGTACAACATGAGTACGAAATGCATAAACATTTTTTTTCATTTTTTTTAAAGCAATTGTGTGTTAGAAATTTTACGAGGAAAAAATTCCACCAGAACGCGTTGGAAATTATTGGTTTAAAGATCTAATCGTATAAGGCCCGGCGTGCTTCATAAATTATGCTTCAGGCAATGCTATTTATACCAGAAACCGCCGTTTTACTTCATTCATATCGGGTTGATTGTTACTAAGGCAAATTTGACCACAGACCTCAACTGCGAAATCACATGCACTAATTTGTGCAGCAGATAAATGCTCGCTGGACCCCAGCGGAATGCACGGAAGCAGTCGACCACAAATGTTAGTGCTACAACGTCAGAGAAGAAAGGCTCATTTGACAGCTGCGCCTTCTCCGATCGTCTCCATATCTGGTTAATCAGTGCCCCGGCAGTGACTGTGAACGTAAGAAACATCGACGTTGCACCGTATCGCACGAATTCATCAGCCTGGCAGAAAAACGAGTGCCGAAATTGAACTTGCGCACTCAGATGTTCAATCATTGCGACGTATCACAGGCTTCAGGCGATACCGCAACCTGGCTCAGAAATAATTGCAACAGTATATTCCACGTGCTTTGTATGCTAAAACAAATTCAAGATCCCATTATGCTTCCATGCACATTATTCATGTAAAATTTAGGCAATACTCAAATTTAGAAAGTGTTTTCGCGGCGGTTTTTGCCCGTAATGTTACTGATTCTCTAATTAATTTCTTCCACAAAGTGCACAACTGAAATGAGACTGTGATTCACTATCGAAAAGTTTCAATTTTGGCCATGCAAACCTACATATTTGATCTCTTTTACCGCGGAACATGCGAATAGCAGAAGCCTCTCAGAAGTTCCTGCTATTGATCTGAAGCAAGCAAGTCCAGGCAGAGGATCTTTAGTTATCGGCTTCCGGTGATTTGCTCTACAGTAGACCTCTAGGTGAAAGGTCAAAGCTACAGAGCAGAAAGCTGGCTAACATCACGCCACAGTTATATTATAATTACAGTGAAGCTCCTAATAGGTAGTCGGATATATTAGCTCCGTTTCCAGGAAATTAATTCTACAGTATACCTGTCCCCTATACACTTGTAAAACTTGTTTTCAGTAGCTAACGCAAGATAGAATTGTAAAATTATACTGTAATACGCAATACCAATTATGCTTTATTACACAGTTCTACTAGTCTTTCAATCTCCTGCCACTTATGAACAACAATTCCCAACAAATGCCTCGTTAGAATCTCTACACTTTTTTTTTTATTGTCACTGATATGGTAATTATTCTTTTAGAAACTTTATCCGGTGGAGGAGTTTTACTGAAGCTGAGCCAAAGCGAGGATGTCGAGGCAACAGCATCGTGCGTGCCCACAATGTCTGTTCAGGGCTCAGTCAAGGTTGTGTCAATATAGGAGACCTAGTGCTATATGGTCTTAGACTTTTGCCATATGAAGCAGGGTTATGTGTGGAAGATGAATACCATGCCACGGAATAACAGCCTGCATGTGCCACTTTGAACTAAGCAGGACGTCCTGTTTGAATATCTGGCGTTACAGCCGTGCACTTCTCATATGCTCTCTCTCTTTCTCTCTCTCTCTCTCCACTGCGTGCAGTCCTGCAGTGCGGCGTACAACGCCAGGACTGTTCTCTATTTATCGATGCAATAAGACCAAGGGTAATGAGAGCTGAGTATTGACCTGGCTGCAGAGTTGTGGTACAGACGGCAAAGGTAACAGGTTGCTGTGGAGTGCCGACTGCGCAAGCTTGTAGACGCAATTCAATCCTCGCAGGAAACTTTATTTGCAGCAAAACTTGGCTGTGTCAGAAATCAGGTATAATTCATCAAGATCGAGTTCTTTCTATTAGCGACGCGCGTCCCAGTTAATGTAGTAGTAGTACAAAATTTTACTAGCGCATAAGGGACACAATCTCAGGCTCGTACGACATTAGGGTGCGAAGTACGACTCGTTTCAAATTATCAATGATTTTTGTCTCTGCATTTATGCCGGTAGGTAGTAGCAGCGCTACTGATAGGAAAAAGGCGCAAATTGTGCATCTCCAACCTCCGGGCACGGCTGAACGCTTTCGCTCAGCTACGCCGCGCAGGGGAAAGAAATGAAAAACAAGAAAGTAGAAGTCTAGTGAGAACAGGACGGCCACCTCGATCAGCGGCCCACCTTCCGAAACAGAAGGGGAAGTATTGGGAGCCTACCTAACTTTACCAAACTAACCTCATGAGCAAGAACTGCGACAAGTTTCAACATCCCCTACAGAGAATGCACTGAGGACGAGTCCCAGTTAATGACAAAACCAGTACGTCAGCTGGGCAATGACTCTTGTCTAATAATGGCCGGCTCCGACATTTATGTTGTCAGCGCAATCTTATTTAAATGTCCGAATGAGTTGTTTGGTCATTTGAACAGCAAAAAAGTACAGAAATCCGAGTTTTAATGTACTGCAACTAAGAAGAAATAACAGATATTGTACGAGTGACGCTTATGCCAACTGACCTAAAACACTGGCATTGTAGTAACACTTGCGGTAAACGCACAGTATAGTGCTTTCAAAGCTGCAACAAAATTAGTTTCTCGAAAAATCATACAGTGCAAACCGGTCCCAAAAGCGCGTAGAACTGTAATGACGTCACTCCGGAAACTCCACTTGTGCTAATCTTTGCGACGCAACTTTCCGTTGCTCTGACGTCGCTGTTCCAACGGAAGTTCTCGTAGCGACTGGCTACCTAACTAACTTCAGTGTACCAATATGGCGAGGCGAGAGCAGCAGTAATTTGTCTGCACAGCGTAAGAAGCGCTTAACACGGGCCCTTTATGCTGGACAAGTTTTTTGCTTTGGTGCAGAGCTTTCATCTCTTTTTGCCCAATGCATCTGCTGCACATGCAGAGGAGTTTGCCGGGGTCATGTTGATCTCGATATTTCTGGCAGAGCAAAGTAGAGGAGAAAAGACCTGTCACGACGCATATGAAGTCTTTGCATTATGTATCACTATGTCTTACTGCATAACTACTTAGGTACCGGGAAATAACCATGCATGACCACGTCCATAATGCTATTCCTACGAAAGCATTTTTCACCCGCACACAAAGAATTATTGCTTGTCTGGCCACAGCATTTCGCTGTGACCCAAAGGAAGGAATTATACGAAGAAGGGAACCTGAATGTGAGTAAACTGTAGAATTTGAATGGGAGAGGAAAATTGGGCAACGGCAGAAAGAACAGCTAAATTTATAGGAGGGAATGAACCTGTTATTTATGTATTTATGCCTCCCTAGATACAACAACGGTACCTTGATGAAAGGGTGAAAAATGAATCTGGCATGTTGTATGTCGATAGAAACGCGGAACCCATGGACGAGGGTGTTTCCGCACAAAATCAATGCGCAAGGGAGCAGCAAGTAGAGAAAGAAGAGGAAGAAATGAAGAAAGAATCATCAGGGGTATGAAAATTGACGGAAGCACAATGGGCATAAAGGACAGACTTCTCGAAGGCCAAGCTAAAGCTAAGGTACCCTATATTAAGGCTCTCCCTGGGGCAGTTGCGCCCCATAACCCTTTTGGTACGGAAATTCTGGTCTTGCGAAAGCTCATTTTTTAAATTCAAAGAGAACACTTAATTGTCGTCCCTTAAGCTTGCCTACAGCTTAGTTTAGAACGTAAATAAAATACTAGCATTAATTTTAGAGAGGCTGGTAAACATGCTGTCTAAATTTCTAGAGAAAGAATCCAGAATAATCAAAACTTGATGCGTACTTCCAGCGACTTCCAAAAGAGTGGACACAGCGTAGTTTAATCTTTAATTTTACCGAGTTATTTTTGAGGACACTCTGGTTGTGAGAATTAAGCCGCAATGTAACTCGTGTGCAGTACGTGTTCTATCCGCAGAGCCGATGCCGTTCTCTTATCAGAAGCAGTAGGCCTAGGAAAGACTTTGGAATAGGCGAACTGTGTCGTCGGTAATCGGTCCAAAGACTCCGAGCTCGCGGCCGGAATGCCTGCTCCGATAAGTCCATTCTGGATACTTTTTCCTCCAAGGGAACCGAATAAAACCAGCTACTTCTGCCCTGTACTGCGCAGTACTTTCAGCCCCGATATCTATAAACGCACATCGCCACTTCTGTCAAAGAACAAACCGACTAGAGTTATCACCAGCCAACGAAGTGAGAGAGGTAAAACTAGAAAACCATGGTTTATACCAACCAAACCAAAAACAAGCTTTTTTTTGTCTTCATTCAATTTGTTCGGTTTTATTTATAAAATTGCAATAAACAACTTCTAGAAACTATTAAACTTTGTTTACACAACTGAAAGGATGAGTTAATGTGTTTCTATTTAGCAATCCGTTTGAGTCTTAGGACGGTTACGGTCAACTATTGCTCATGTTTCTTAAAAACCTATAACTTATTGTATTTTGTGTTATATACTTCGGAGCAGCATTTCTAATTATATTCTGGTTTGCTAGCAGCTAGTAAAATTTAGTTGTAGTTAATGTTGCTATTAGATCGCTAGTGAGCTCATGAGAAGGATGCATTCATACAGCTACTTCATTTTCTTTAGTTTAATACTCTGCTTTTAATCAGCTAGTAGCTAGCTCGTTTTATCGAGTATTCTTTGCATTTTGAAGTATTTCTACGTTTTTTTTTTCATGGGATTTTCTAGCTATTTCACTTTCTTTTGTCCATTACTCTGTTTCTAATTAGCTAGTAGCTTGCTATTTCTGTCCAGTTGTGTTTGTAATTTGAAGTGTTTTCAAGTTTTTCAAAGGATTTTATATTGCAGTTTTAAATCATAGCATCACTCCATGCAGTTTGCATATTAAATGTAGCTATAGCAAATACAGGTACTCTCCTAACTGCTTCTTCGTAATCCCTTTATCTTAAAATCAATCTTCTGCCATAGGAAGTTGAAATGAAGTGACTAAGATTGTTCATGATTAGCTAGCTACAAGTGTCTACTCAGCAGAAAAACCTTTAAGTGTTGGAAAGAATTTCTAGAACTCGGGAAAAAAAAATTCGAAAAATCAAATAAGCAAAAAAAAAAAAGCCATTGTTTTATGGCTTGAACAAAAAAAAAAAAAAAAAAAAAAAAAAAAAAAAACAATTCAGCGCTTGCGAGTTGCTTCAATAACATATTCCGCAGCTTAATGAATGTGCCGAGGTCTAATAGCGCAAGCCTGATATTTACTCAGAAATACAGTGATTGTCTCAAAGTCAGGACCAGAAAATGCTCATGGAGCTTAAAAAACAGAATTGAAAACTCCAACGACTCATTAATAAAAGCCATCCGTAAATGTTCTAATATGTATATACAATGGAAGCGCATACTGTTGCATGACGTAGGACAAGCAATATATGGGGCGTAATGATGTTTAATATGTAAGATCACTGCGACATGTGCTGTGTGTAACCTAGAAATAAGAAACATTCTCCTGTGTACCATATATCATTCTAATTTTGTAATGTGTGTGCGTACTTAATAAAGATTATTATTATTATCGAGGGGATTTCACGACCCAAATTGGATCGGTTGAGCGATGTTCAGCTGTACACTCTGGCGTCCGGTCACATCCCGCGACCTAAGGTTCAGAGCACTTTGTGAATGATGTGCGCTGTTCCAAGCAGAGCGCTCTTCTGGAGGGTTCCTGGGTGGAGATGGCAGCACTTCAGCTCTCACAGGGCAGTCTTGAAATTCTTGGACATTGCCCCCAGAGCTCCGATGACCACTGGAACGACGTCCACCTTCATCTGCCACAGTCTCTGGAGTTCGAAAATACTGATAGAAAATTTAGCTTGTAACTGAATGAATCTAATATCACTATTTGCAAATCAATTTTTTTTTTCTCTTCTATAGTTCAGGAGGAGGCCAATTTAAGGATGTGGCAAAATTTGCTTTGAAACTAATTTTACTCCATTCGAATGTCGAAGTCGAGCCTTATTCAGCAGCATTAACGCAGTGAAAAATAGGGTCAGAAACAAAATGTACTGCCTATGCTATCAGCTATTCTTACTGTAAAATATGGCCTAAAGAGGCATAGCAAATGTTACAAAAACTTCAAACTGCCAAAAGTTGCGATCAGCAACATTGTATTGATGGATTTCTATGACCAGACAATCATAGCCCCCGTACAGAATGCACAGCTTGTCTGTCAATGATGATGAAATGGCATAGGAACTGTAGTTCTGCAAGAAATCGGTATATCATAAACTTTTCCCATTTTTCTTTGTAACTAGATACTGTTTTTTTTTCTGCAGCGATTTTGCAGGAAAGTCTGAATTTCATTTGGCAGCAGTGCGCACATGACGTAGAACCGCTGCGATCAACGTCCTGGTGGACTCTGATCGCAGTCCAGCGATGAAACTCAAGAGTTTTTCAATTTCCCCAAATGGGATTTCTAGATTTTCCCAGATCTTAAGAAAATTCCGTAGATAGTTATAAAAGAATACTAATAAAAACTTTTGTTATTTCAATGTAAGTGGTAACACGTAACAGTTAATTATATACGAAATTCTTGATTATCAGGCTTGGAAAAAATTGATCAAATTGGTCTGAAAATTCATGGAACCCTCTCAAATTCCCAAGATCTGGAGAAAATTCCCAAAGAGTGGCAGTTCTGTATCGCACGTCTGGCAAGGCACACAGCAGCAGTTAGAGCAGGAATCGGCCGCACCGCCCGAGGCCAGCGCTGGCTGCTCTGGACGGCAGCTGCCTGCTAAACTGCCGCTGTTCAGTGTACAGGCTCCAATGCATTCCGTGCTTCTCAAATACTGCCAGCTTCTCGCTGAACACGTTTGATGTGCCAGCGCCCTTTGCTGAGACCAGGAGCTCGATAAACTTTTGATCGGTGGGATTGGTAAGCGTTGTTCAAATTTCAAACTGAACACCCTATTCTACATGGCCTATCTACTGTAGGTACTCCATTGTCACTGGCAAACACATAGATTCAGTCGAAAATAATAATTGTTCACATTTGCAATATCTTTCATGATTTTTAGAACTCACGAGCATAAAATTTCCAATATTTTTTATTTTGAACATTTTTTAAAGCAGTTTTTTTTTCGGAGCACCAATGGTTCTCAATTTCGATTCAGACTCCAAGAGCAGATGAATTTCCAAGTCCAACTCTCCCTCAAATCCTAACTTCCGGAGGTTGCGTTTCTGTCAGAGTTTAGTTATAGTCGGTGGTTTCAGTCTCCCACTTCCGCATGAAGACGATCTCACCGAGCAAGAAAGAAGGGACATGTAGTACTGCAAGTCGAAAGAGACTTGGAACCTATATACGAGCGTATCTTCACTTAAGATCAACGCACATGGAAGCATCAAGCCGGGAAAGAAGAGGAAGAGCAGGGGCGTGTTGCAATCAAGCCTTCAGTGTCATCAGTGTCACTCGTGCTACACCGGCCTCCAATGCAACACTTGTTGGGTAACACTGGGTGACACCGAAAGTAACCCTCCTAAATTGTATGGTTATGAGTAGAGCTCGGATATTGGAGCATTTATACGTAAAATGCTACGAGCGCTCTTAATGCTCCATAATGCTCCAAACGCAATAAATGCTCCAAAGTGCTCCCAAGTACTACATTCGACTCTAACTGCGAACGAAGTTGGAGCAATCTCAAGCGATTGGAGCATTCTTAGCAGGTGGTCAACCGTACTTCAAAGTGTATTGAATATCAACGAGTTTGATGCAAGCATAAATAAAAGACAACTGCAATATTCAATACACACTGACGAGATTTCTGTTTCAAAGTGATAAAATGGTTGAAGTAGGGAACTTCTTCTGGTTGGGGTAATTTTCTTTTAAGTTCCCCCTTACTATGACACACTAATGAACAAAATAGCATAATTGGTAGATGAATGAGACGTGCATGATCACTAAAACAGTTGCAGTTTTTGAATTGCGGTTGTTGTAACTTTTCAATTTAATTTGGTTCTTCTAAACTGGTTGTAACCGCATTTAGGGTAAGTATAGTTAGCCTAGGCGCAACAGCAGTACATGAGGGTGCAATAAGCTTCGTCTACACGATCCATCACTTCATCGATCACCAACACAAGAATCGACAATTAAAATCACAAAAAATTCGCCTCCTTGTCCCAACGGCATCAGAAACAGAAGCCACGAACACTTCAAGGTCACGGTGCGCGAATTCTGCATTCAATTGCTATTAATCGATATTCCACCCTCACTTTATCGGTCAGATATTAGATGCTGATTGGCGGGTAAAACTTTATTTATACTGGCGAAAAGTATAGCCAAAAATTCACTCACTCGCATCCCGTCAAATGCGGAAATGCATACGATAGAACAAAAATTTCTCATTTTTTTATTTACCACTTTATTTAATTTCTATTGCAATTCACATTGTGTACATCGGTTTCTTCCATTAAAACGTAACTCTTGCTCCATTGTAGCTTTTACTAATGAAAAAGAAGGCATAGACGTAACTAGAGGAACATGCTACAGTTTTTACTAATTGGCAATATATAGTTGCCAAATGCTTCCCGTTGTACAGAAGCTCAAGTCAAACATATAATAATATCGCTATGCGGGAAAGTTTAATGAAAAATTATGCTTGAATTACTAATATATTTAAAATAGATACATCTATTTACAGAGCGAAATATAATTTGCAAACTTTTTGTGATCGTGGTCAAAGATTTCCAGCACAACTGGTTATCAAAATCATAAACTTCGAAGGCTCGCCGCGTGTGTTCGTCGATCAAAATCGTTCCTAGATCACAACTTCGACGAAAAGATGAATCGTGTAGACACGGCCATACCGGCTCAGTGCATTCAGTGTCTCGTTGTTATATACCGGTTCACCTTTTCAACTGTTGGCGTTGTACTGGACTAAGGTCGAATTTTGTTTTGTTTTATCTTTTAAAAATTTTGATGATTTTTTCAGTCTTTGCACCTCTCATTTTTACCTGCAAAATGTTTTCAAAAGCAATACCTCATTTAAATTCTTTCTTCGATAGGTGTGCAAGTTATAATTTGGTGCACGAATCGCCCAGATAATTGTCCCCAAACGCTCCGGCAACTACTCCAAACGAGGAATAAAAAGTAAAACCAACGTCGTAATTAAAAACATTTGTAAACGTTTCGGATTACGTTGAATCCATCATCAGCACTGCGGAAACACAAGGATAAGTATTTTTAGTAACATGGAACAGAAAACTATATA
>LQNS02278165.1:10033328-10049312 GCA_001587735.2 Parhyale hawaiensis
TTTCACTGTGAGATGGAGAAGATGTCTAGGCTGAATTTGCCAGGCCGTTTCCTCACCAGCGACACGGCCACTGCACAAAAATGAACAATCAGTCAAATGTACGTACCTTTCATGCTAATATTAGTCCAGTTTTGTAATACTTGCAGCATGGACGTAGACCGTAGGCATGACTAGTTTATTTGTAACTTGGATACGGCTGATGAACACGCGTGTGGTAGCAACCATAGGGAGTGGTGAAAGGGGTATGGTAAGTTTTCGACATTTGCTTTGCTCCACAAAAAGTTATTAGTTGGTCGGTAACGTGTCGGGCTGCATTACCTCTCTATTGCATACGTACATGAAAAAATACAAAGAATTTGAGCACAATGTAGTACACAAAATTGGGACTGAAACATTTACTTATGTGTATACCCACGCTAAGGTCAAAAGAGTGCAGCCTTTAAAATTATATTTTCTTCATCGTACTCGTAGAAATAGCATTATGAAAGTAACCATATATGGTCACGTGCCCAGCGAAAGGTTCATGGCGAGCAGCAAAATCCAAGTTTTGATGCATCAAGCAGACAGAGCAAATCTTCTACACTCGGCAGCCAGGTAAACAAGTAGGTAGTGCGTCGCGTTCTGTTGGTTAAGGATACCGTACTTATACAGCATACCATTTTTACATTCATTTCTTTCATCTATTCTTTTTGTGCACATGCACTATGTTTTTTAGCACATACACTACGCTTATGGTTAACCGATCATGTGGGATATTATGAGTTAACACTCTTCTCCTTTTTGTAAATTACTTATTATCATCAGTACCTACACAAGTTAGTCCAAGTCCTCATCCAGAACAAATTAGCTTTTCTTACATAGTAATAACAGGAAAAATATTACATGGCAAATGAAACGCAGAAGGCATGTACGAGGGTGTTACCACACAGGGAGTATGTACATGAAGATAACAAACCAGGAAAGATGAGAAAGAAGTGAGGAAGGTATTATCAGTAGGAGTATGTAAATGGTAAGAAGTGTTGTGAGTAGAAGATTAGATTAAAGAATAGTTTCAGCCTCTATCTGGATAGCTAAAATGATCTAACAGAGGAAGCAATATAAGGGAGATAAAGCATGTTGATAGAGAGGGAGAACCCATGCACTGAAGTGTTCCCACACAGGAGCATTGCGCAAGGGAACAGCAAGTCGGAAACAAAAGGAAGACCAGAAAAAAGTAACATCAGTAGGCGTATGAAATCAGAAGAAAGCAATGTGGGCACGAAACACAGACATCCCAAAGGCCTAGCTAACGACTGAGGTAACCTACATGGTCCTCCTGGGGTCGCTGCTCCCCATGACATAGAATGGGCGAACCTATATTAACCAAACCCTATAGCCCGACCTATTCTCCCTGAGGGGCTCTGTAGTGAGCACAAAGCTAAATTGTCCTATGGTGCCAGCTCAGCAGAGGTAACCTATTATTTTGTACCATGGAGGCGCGATTCACCATAACGGCGATGACACACGCTAGTCAAAAGAAGTCGTATCGTCATCTTTTCGTCCGAACGTTATGTTGAACTCTTGTAAACGCAGCTTTGAGATCGCCAACAAATGGTGTAAAAATGTTTACCGTCAGTTCAGTTTCTCCGTAAGTGCCGTTAGTTAACTTTCCCACATATTATTATATCTGGAGGGATTTATAATTCAATATCGTTTGCAAGTGTGTGCTATTCAAATAGGTACATCAACACATTCGGAAGAAAAGATGACGATACTCGTTCTTTTGAGTAGCGTGTGGCATCGTCTCCATAACAGAAGTAGGGCGAACCTAACCCTATACTTCGCATTCGAACACTGTACACGAAGTGCTATCCAAGAATTCGCACAATACCTGTGTGGTTCACAGAACCTAGCTAGTATTTAGTTGCCGTGAAAAGACACCTGAGACATCCTTTGTTAGCGTCCTACGCGGCTTTCCGCTAACCAACTGCGTTAGCTAGCTTTAATGTGGTGTTTCTAATGGTCTGAGTCTTGTGACACACGAAATTGACGATGACGGACTTCCAAGAGCGACGCATCATACACCAACAAGCGTTTTGGGAAAGACCGTCGTCGTTTTAGGTCCCCGTCAAAAGCACAAAACGTTTTGATGCTTTTAAGATGGCAGAACATTGGTTGATGATTATTACATATATCCGTTTAGGAAGGCCGTCAACGGGTAGAACGCCTGAAAACACTATCCTTGAAGATCGTATGCTAACCATCCACGATGTGCGTGCTACACTTGGGAGGTGGGGCCTGTCGTATGGAACGTGTCAATGGATTCTGTCCGACAAATCGAACATAAGACCGACTGTTACAAAGTTTATACCGCAATTTCGCAGCACCGACCTTAGTTTCAGGCAAAGAACAATATGACTGTCATTCCTCATCCGTAGTATTTACCCGACGCGGCACCTTGTGGCTTCTTATTCTCCAAAATGAAAATCAATTCAAGGGCCGAAGATCTGACACAGTTGAGGAAATACAAGTGGAATCGCAAGTGGTAGCTACTAAAGAACTTTGCGAAAAAGAAACTTCAATGATCTTAGAGTTTATGGATAAGCCGCTGGGAGCCGTGTCTCCTCTGGCAAGCGGACTATTTTGAAGGTGACGATGGTGAATAAGATTCACATGAGGTACAATCTTATCTGTTCAAGTTATTATTATAATTGTATACAGGGTTTGCCCACCGTATCAAATACGACTATACAATGGCGTTCCAATTTCGTACAGAACAGTTGAAATCGATTCGAACTTAGCCGAGTTCTATTACAATAATTTCGGTCAGGCGTGCCACCATTTCTAAAAGGATATGAAGCGCAAAGCATCTTTAACCCTACACGGCTCGAGCGAACGAATTCGCTGAGCCGTGCGGCAGGGCAAAAAATTTGAAAATTAAAAAACAGGAGACCGAAGAAACACTCGTGCGGAGGGTTCCTTCCGTGCCGCCTCCCCCCACACACAGGAGCAGATAGGAGTCCCATGGGATGGGTCGGTTACCACCATTCGACGGCCCACCTCACGTAGCAGTAGGAAAAGGTAGAGAACTTACCTAACTCTACAAAACTAATCTTGACAGCAGCAACTGCTATCAGGCGCAATATCTGCGGAAAACGCAATCGGGTTTGCCCCTGCGTGAGAGAAAAAACTTCTACGTCCTTTTTCAAACAATTTAAAGCAGGTGATTCAGATCTGTATGAGTGATCATTTTAATCTACAATTATCCCTGTATCACTTTCAAACTTTTTCCCTTTGTTTCAGATCTGAGTGTCATGTCTAACCAGATAAAAGCTATATAATTTAATCGCTTCATGAAGCAGGGGAGAAACAGTGCAACACTGCTAGATCGCTGAAAATTCAAAGGCAGACAGTCTCCAAGACGATCAAAAGGTTTCGACCATGACGGTGACCGCCCTGGACGAGGCAGAAAACGGTCTATCAGAACATCTCGAAAGCGAAAAAAAACATCAAAAAAAGGGTGCAGCGAAATTTGGAGGTTTCAATGCTAAGTATCGCCCGTGACATTGGAGTTAACCGCGAATCAGTTCGTGTGATGGCTTAGAAGCCCTTGAAAGTGCAGAAGCTTACAGACGCGAACAAGCCCGCACGGAGGTAAAGATGTTAGGCGTTGTTGAGGAGGGCCGCGGGTGACAACTGGGAGCGGATTCTTTTCACAGATGAGAAATTTTTTACGAGTGAACAAGCTCGCAACCGTCGAAATGACAGCTTGGTGTCAACATCCTTTTGAAAATCTTACACATGTTCAATATCGCGCCAGAACCCTCGATCAGTCATGGTTTGGGCCGGAATCCGCGCCACTAGCAAAACACTTCAGTTTTGTTGAGGAAGGAGTGAAAATCAATCAAGAAACCTACCGAAAAGATATCTTGGAGGCTGTGGTACTTTCCTGAGCTCAAAGTAATTTTGGAAACCAGCACTGGATCTTCCAATAAGATTCTGCTCCTGCTTACAGGGTTAAAGGAACTCAGGACTGGTGCCGCTTGAATTTTCCCGACTTCAAAGTCAAAAATGGCCTTCGTACTCACTTGACCTGAACCCTATGGATTATTCTATCTGGTCGATCTTGGAGGCCAAAGCCTGTGCCAGTCCTCACGAATATTTCGACTTTCTCAAAAAATCCTTGTTGATGGAATGGAGCAAAATAGGCGAGGAAGAGCTGCGGCCCACGGCTGAATACTTATGCAAGCGCTTGAAGTTCTGTGTCAAAGCTAAAGGTGGCCATTTTGAAAACCTTTTCTAAGGTTACTCAGTTGTTCATTAACTGCATGATAAGACCATGTTTGCTACTTTTGTCCCTTTGTTGATAGAAATATATGTTATAACAGTTGTCTCCATTATTTTTTGTCACCCGGTATATTCTAACATGGAAAGAGCCCGTCAGAATATATATACCCATGAGTGCATTTGCCCCAGTATCTTCTTGGGAAATTTCAAGTAGCACGTAGTAGGTAATTTTGTGTTTGTGTATATATAATATATATGTTACAAAGCTTGCTATTATGTATGTTCTCTAATTGAAGTTATGGATACATGATGATATACTTAACAAAGAGGTGCATTTCTATGTCAGCGTGTAAGGTATACCGTATAAGCGTGCTAATAGAGCTACGGGTAGCTAGCTATAATTAACTAGGGTTATTTGTAATCCGAAACATCGTGCAACGCTCCGGAAATAGTATTGTACCATTGTAAAGGCATACTCTGTCGGCGCTCGATGAGATCTTCTCGCCAATGACCTTTCAAAAATTTCTTAGCGATGTTAGTCGCCGCATTGAAATCCCGGTCTAAGAAGCATCCACCATTGGCGCAACATACGCCGGTGCTGCTCGATTAATACAGACTTTAGTGTCTGGCACCGGCGTACCGTATGTCGCGATTTTTAAGGCGTCTTTTTCTTCTTATTCTCGGCTGAGACGTATCTTCAGTTTCTCCTTCTCGTTCTTCGTTATGTAGGAAGAAGAATTAGAGGGGGACCTCTCCACTTTTTGTAATGGTTGAAAGCACCTGTGGCACATATTGCTGCTGTAATTTTCGTTCACTTCAATAAATTTTTCCTTGCAGTTTAGTTGTTCATACTTTTCTTCAAGTTTCTTTCGAAAAACTCGCCCTACCAGTACAAACAAATTTCGCGTTTCCGAAGGCAATGAAAGGAACAGCGTTGTTAGAATCACTGCCGTTGAAGTATTCGACCAGCCGGTCAATCTCTTTTTCTTTTTCCTGCCTTTCTACCCTGTTCAGTTGTTTCAGGACTTGTGCTGTTGTTTTATTTTTCTTTTTATTTCAATTTCAGGGGGCGACACAATCCGGTTTACAAAAGTGTACATACATTTTTGACGTTTGGTATACAGTTTGAGCTTGGATCTTCTCTATTTCTTATCGAATTTAACGCCCAAATGATATCTTTGTGCTCGTACACCTTACGGATATATTCGTCTGAGGGAGAGGTAATTTCTGACAATTCTTTCATCGCTCTTTTGTAGTCTTTATTTTCATAGCTCCATTTTTCAGTCTGCTTTTTTCGTTGAGTGAAACCGCTTTCAAAGTAATAACTTTTAGCACTCATTTTGAATTTTCTTATCACTTTTTGCGACTCGGGTATATACAGTATTCGGAGCATGACAGAATGTTGACCCTCCCCGGATCAATGCCAATTATACGCTTCACTTTTGATGGGTCCAGTAGAGATTTGTTCCGAGAAGATGAAGAAGGAGGCGCCGCGGCAAGTTGACTGTAAGAAGAATCAAATTGGAGGCTCGATAGAGAAACGGGTCAAGTCAGTTTCTAGGATGATGCATCGTGGATCAATTTTGTTGAATGTTGTGATTCGAGAGTTGCTTTCAGAAAGTGAAAACACCCACAGCAACAGTAGGCCGGACTTCTCCAAAGACAATTTTTTTGTGCAATTGTTACGAAAAGGAAGCGACACAAGGAAACTGAAAGAAGGAAGCACTCCTGAAATTTTGGAAAGGGCGTGGAACTCGAATGTGGTCAAAGAGACGATAGCCAAAGATTCCATCGAGCGATACACTCATGATGATTACAATCTAATCACGTTCGCTGCAAAAAATCTGAAAACCAATTTATGCAACAACATTCGAGTGCGTTTCGTCTCGCGTCAGAGACGCGGGATACGGGCTTGGCTTCGAAATACCAATGAAGGAAAACAATTGGTGGGAAAATGTGCTTCTGAAAGTGAGAACAGAATGAGGAACAGTTCAATTATCAATAACCTCGCTGGCATAATTCAAAAAATGATCAACGGAAGGAAACCTATTTATTCGTCTAATTCGTTAGAAGCCATCAGGAATGACCAGTCCGCACAAAATTTCGTTAACGCCCACCCGCAGAAATTGGGTTTGTTATCTGAAACAGACGAATTCAAGATTGGGGGCACAAAGACGTGAGATTACGCTACAATACTGAAGTATTATCACTTTTTGAAAATTAGCTTTCCTGAAGATAAAAAAGTCAACGCAATGCGTTTGGTCCCTGTCCACTCAATGGCAGCTTACTACATTATATTTGACGGGACTGGCGTATTTAGTCTCTGTAAAGTCTGGCGTGAACCCCACCAAACACGCCGTTAACAAGAGGCGAGATTTTGCTTCTGATCCCAATGAAACGGATAAGTTAGTGCGGCAGGGATGGCATCACATTTTCAATTTGAAGTCTATTGGAAAATTGGCAAGTAAAAAATGGAAATTTGAGTTACTAGAAACGGACGGGGTCGGGGCACTTCCGTTACCGTCATCGTCATCCAAGTCAGACTTGAGGATGCTGTCAAGAGAACATTGAATCACACGTGTCACTGCTTTCACTTGTATTCATTTTCTTTTTCGTTTGTCTTTGCTGTTTTCATTTCTTGGGTGAACTTTGTTAGCTTGAGGTTTTTCCATCATCACACTTTAGGACCTCACTTATTCACTGCCAGTTTTTCCTTGAGCTTTCATCTGTTGTGGCCTCGGCACCGATCATCGAATTCATTCGTTGAACTGGAACTGTTTTTTCAGTACTGTTGCTAATAATGTCGTTTCCGAAGGCTTTTCGCGTTTTCTTCCAGCAGTTGTTGCTGGTGTCAGACACTATTTCGTTCCGTTCCCACTCATCTGCAGCATAGCAGTCGGCCGTTGTCGTGGAGGTCGCCTGGTCGAAGTAGTCGATCATTTCCATTCTTTGAGTTCATTCCGAGGTGACTGGGAGTTTAGAACCTCGGCTTAGCTACTTTGCTCAACTTTGCAGAGCTCATCTTATTTTATGCAACTTGATTTAGCTTGCAAATTGCTAGAATTTCACAGAGTTGAAGATTTCAAACACGTTGAGAGTGGAGCTTTATACTGCTCCGTAGCTATGATACGGCAGCAGATAAAAACTCTTCTGGCGTCTTAGAATTCTTTTTTTCGTAACTTGCACCAACGTTACCGGATATACTTAACTCTTGCAAGTGCTGAATCTCGATGTGTTTTATCTCGATGCTGTGTATTGTACATTTTAGCTGAATTTTGAGAACAATAAACTGTAAGCTTGCCTAACGGAAATGAAATCTCAATTTTTTCTTCTTAAATGAATCACAACTTCTGCACTGCATGACCTGCTGCTCACATATAACTTCCCTACTTACTGAAAGCGTGACGCATTATCACGTGTAATATTATGCAGATCGACGATCGGTTTTTGGATGGATGACAAGTTAGAAAGTCTCAACAGAATTTTAATTTTAGAGATAGTAAAGGGAAACAAGCCTTGTAGACTGAATCCCGTCCGGGACTTTGCCCGCTAACGGGTTAAAACCACCCATCTATATTTGGGCAGATTACGATAGGTTCGGTTCACCTAGAATAGGCGCTAACCCAACTTATATGATGCATTAATATTATCTTGAATCTCAGGTAAGCTATTCCGGAACCATAGGTATTTCGTTCACTTCCATGTATACAGGCATATATTTTCTATTTATAGGTTGTACATTATGGTATTAGTATCCCTCCTATTTCACAATATTCAACTCGATTGGATTTGAAACTTTTCAACGGTTATAAATTCCAGTTTCAATGCCGTTAGGGTAGATGTGCAGTAATATATAACTTACCAATAACCCCATCAGACGTGGACTGGTCTATTTTTTGGCAGGACAAACGCCACAATAAGCATTTTTTTTAGGACGTGCAACCATTGCCACAAATGCCTCAAAATAATAATTCAGCGCACTGAAGTAGCACACCATAGACAAAGACCTTTATTGTACATAATTTAGTTGACTCCATTGGAAGGGTTGCAGACTTAGCCTCGGCGGTTTCGGAGTCGAATCGGAGACCGAATGCGCTCATTTCAGACTCCTGAGAACCACTTGACAAAACCTACAACGTCCTGTACATTTATTGAGATTTTTCGGTTTTAAATTACGTAAATTACGAAAGTCGTCGTAGTAAAGGTCAGCAAATATATTGTTTTGGCCTATTCCATGTGTTCACTATGGATAGCGAGTAGTTGGTCCGAGTCGAGTTTCGCCTAATGCTAAACATTTACGTTTGGTGAATTAATAACTTCAGATCTCAAATGGTACAAATAAACATGATTTCATTGCACATACCAGGGAAACCCTTTCTTAATGTTAATAATGTGTGTATTTCTGGCAGCTAGAACTTAGCTTGAAAAAAAAAAAAAAACAGTCGAACAATATTCATTTATAAATTACTTTGGCATAAATAATAGTAATTTGAAGTCCCTAATAGTACTGATGATACAAAATGTACTAAAAAGAAGTGGTCAAAATTACTGTTCATACTAAATGCTAATTGTATTGAAGAGTCGGAGTCGGTTTTCCAGACAAACCAAGAGCCGGACTTTACCTATTCAATTCTGCAACCCTATCCACTAGGGAGCTACTATACCAGATTTGCATTTGGATAAAAAAAAAGTTACACTGGAGCATGAAAACTCATTGAGATCTATGCCTTTGAAACTTGGAAAAATGCATATATATAGCTATATTTATAGACATTTCCCATTACCTAAAAAACTAAGGCCTGAATAAAAAAATGTGTAGGAGCAAAATATATGTGTGTAGGAGCAAAATATGTTTTTTTTTTCTAAAATACATAGGTATACTATGCAAATTTCAAACCAATTGGTCCAAAATTGATTATTTTGTCCCCATGCCTTCACTCACATAATGTACCAGATGCGAAAGTTCTACCCAACATTTTCTCAATGGCCTCATTATATGGAATAGGAAAATACATGGTAGCTATAGCTGTGAAAGAGAAATGTAAAAAAAATATCCACATTTACAAAAAACAAAGATTTTTTTCAAACTTGAGACTGAAAATTCAGAATTGAATGATATTTGTTTATAAATGGGATTCCGACTCCCCCTGAAATCCCCCGAAATCCTCCAACTCCCCTCAAATCCTCCAACCCCCCCCCTCAAATCCTCCAACCCCCCCTCAAATCCTCCAACCCCCCCTCAAATCCTCCAACTCCCCCTCAAATCCTCCGACTCACCCTCAAATCCTCCGACTCACCCTCAAATCCTCCGACTCCCCCTCAAATCCTCCGACTCCGCAACCCTGGGACCAACGTACAATGCTATGCCATCTAGAAACCATTGTTTTACCTAATAATTATAAGGTGGAGTCAGCCAAATCGGTCATAAGATAGCAACATCACCTTTAATTCCGACTATGACAACATTGAAGTTCAATCCATTTTGTAAGTTGTGTTCGATATATGTTGCAAGGTGCATAAGTAGCTACTGCAACTGATCAATGTTTCTCTTTCAATGATAATTCAAACTTTATATAAATGACAATGTAGGTACTAATTATGGCGAGGCTGTTCGTTGACATCACTAGCGGTGAACTCATCCACACAGTTCACTCAGAACACAACTGAAACTGGCATTAACGGACTATCCGTATCCAGTGAAGTAATCTAATTGACATATGATTAGAAAGAAAGTGTGGCTTGACAATAACCTTAAAATTAAAGTTTCGGACGTTAGGTTCGTCCATCCTATGTTATGGGACGCGGCGATCCCAGGGGGCCCGTATAGGTTACCTTAGGTATTAGCTAGGCCTTCGGGAGGTCTCTTTCGTGCCCACTTTGCTCCCCTCCATTTTCATGCTCCTACTTGCATATTCTGATCTTACTCTTCTTCCCTGACTTGCTATTCACATGCGCGTTGATCCTGTATGGGTACACCTTCGTGCATGGGTTCCCCATATTTGTATAGTCATACTACATGTCCCTTGTTTCTTCCTCTATAAGATCGCCGTTGTTGGGGAGACGGAGGCTTAAACTACTGAATGTAATAAGTTCCAGATAAGTTATAGCCAATCAGAAGTGATTGTCTAGTCTAGCTCACAGAACGCGAATTGAAGACACCATAATCCATTTGCTACTGAGACTTTGCTCTTCCATGCGTTTTTTAATCACGTAGTTATTTCTCCCAGAACAGTGATAAAAATTCTGCTTGAGGCTTCGTCCGCACGTCCGTCCGTGAGTCTGCATGTTACGCTTTTCAATATAAGGGAGGTATTCAACTTACTAGACGCTCTGACTTTCACTTGAAGGATGCACAACCATAGCTGTCTTCTCTTCGTTTCTTAAATAACACTTCACTCAGTTTCGAAGCAAAGACATGAAGTTCATTTCACCTGTATCATTTGACGCCATATATATATTATTTACTTTGCTGATGACGCACGACGTTAATAGTACCTAGTTGGACAGCTCGACACTATAATATTTTTCTGAAAAGACTGCGCGATGTCTAAGGATATACAATGACATCGCAAGAAAACAGAGGGTTACGCTGTTAAGACTGATGAAATTGACCCTGTCTGTTGCATAGCTATCACATCAAACAAAGCAGAAAAAAGATTTAGTAACGGATCAATATCAACGGGTGCCGTAAAATGGTGCAAAATATCTTATACGTCTATAAATAGACTGAAACGTGTAAGATTAGTCTATGAAGGACTAAATTATGCGTAAACTATGGGAAACAGAGCTGAGAAAAGGTGTGCAAATACATAGGATAACAATGCAAGAAGTACCATCATATTTCTATGTCATTATCAAGACACAGGTGCAAATTCTTTGCTGACAGAATAAATGCGTGATTCACAGGGGAAACGAAACGATTAGCAAAGGTTAAACAAGTTGTAAAGCAGACGGGCTGCGTACCGATAGACAGAGTGAGTCAAGCGGCGGACATCAGTTCAGACGGGGTCGATTAAGTTAGAAGCGCTACCTCAGCTCAAACTAAGGTTAAGTGAAAACATTAATTAAGCGTAGAGTTTCCACGGGTCCCGCCAGTAGCGATAAAGTAGCAACTGACCATGTGCAAAAAAACTCATGGAGCAGGAGAAAATATTGAAGCGGCACTGTTAACTAATGATTGATACCTAGTCATTTTCTACTTAATGTACTAGAGAATTTAATTTTTTGGCGTAAGAAACTCGTCAATCAACGGTTTTTATTCAAATTACTTTTTTCAATTGAAATAATTTTCAACTGCTTCTATTTAAATTAGGGAAATTTGCGGGTTAACATAGCTCACTTATCACCTATTATTAAACTTCTGGTGAAATAACTACGAATATATTCTATTAACCGTTTTTCCATTTAAATTACATTTTTGGTTTAAAGTAACTATCAAGTCAACTAGTTAATTCAAAAATCATAACAACTGCCCAATTTTCAGACAAGCTACGGGAGTTGCTCAATTGTCAGAGAAAAGTCGGACAAATTTTAATACTTCAATGTGCATGCCGGTAGACCTAATTGCAGGTACATACTGGAAATAACGGATTGGCAGCAATGGCACTGGGCACAATCCAAAGAAGTAATCAATAACCACAGGCAGGATACGTAAAATAAAGTTTGGAAAGTACCAGCTTTCAAAAAATTTATTTAATGCAAGTCAAACCAAGCACCAACAGCGATAAGGTATTTACATGGCAAAAAAATACACACACACAAATGCAACACGAAAGAACACGCTGAGAACCTTTAAATTATAGATACAGTAAAACCCCTTTAATCCGCACCCCAATAATCCGAAACCCTCCCTAATCCGAACATATCATTACTGTTCGAAATGCTATCTGAACGAGTGAGCATTTTTCGGATTAATGAGGTAAAGTACGGAGTTCCTACAAATACCTCTGTAATCCGTGCAAGGCGCTTCTCATTTTTCGGATAAAAGAGGTGATGAGCGAAAAATCTGCGCGAGGTGCTGCTCAGAAGGTACAATCTCTCTATAATCCGTATTAGTGCGGAATAAAGAGGTTTTTTTCGGATTTGTAAGTACCCCGGTAATACGAAATCCCCGCTAATCCGTCACCCCCTTCCCCCCGTGCTGTGCGAATTAGAGGGGTTTTACTGTACCTTCAAAAGTAAAAAGGTTAAAAATGTTTTAGACTTAAATAGTTTTTCTAGCATGCAGAAGTGGAAATCCGTCACAGAAGCAAATCATTTCTTGTACCAAAAATTGAAAAATGGAAAGCATGGAGAGTTGTCTCTGGCGCAAACTTGTTAGTCGAACACATGAGGCACAATTTTGAGGGGATTTACGGGAGCAACTGCCAGCCTCCATAGCTTCCCTCGCGCTTAGTTAGTTACAAAAATATTATACTGTATATGATATACCTTGTTCGGAACTGAAACTTATCATCACTGTTAGGGTCTCAAATGTTTAATATGTTCGTTAGTAAACTTTTTCACTTATGTTACTGAAAGGCGTCATCTTCGTTCTTTACGTAAACTTTTCATCTCTGATTGTCACTCGAATAGTGCATCTCTGTTAGGTAGTAACTTTAATTTGTCATCTTTATTGACTCCTCAAATTTTCCATTAGTTGAACCGGTTCAAACAACGAAATTGATTTGAGTAGCGAAGCACCACAGGATTGCGACAAACGAGACTTTTGATTACGGTAGTGATTAAACTATAGATTAGATTAACGGACCCAGACCATACGGTACCGTCCATAGCTCTCACTGGAGCTCGCCTAGGGCCGGATGCACAAACGCCTTGTAAAGTTACAGTAACGTACACTGTACAGTTCCTTGAAGAAGTTTTGATATCACGGCTCAGATTTTGTCCCTTGCTTATACTAATCTCCACATAGTTCTGACCTAAGTGGTTTGAACCTGCAACTAATGTACACCTAATTAATGAACTGAGATTCAACCTTTGAATCGAAGAAGAAAAACGCAAAACTTCAACAATGACAGCATTCGTGCCTGCAGCTCAACAGTTACGGTGCTTGTAATTTTACAAGGCGCTTGAGCATCAGGCCCCTGGAGCAAGGCCTTGTACGTAGTCAGATTTCTAATGATAGTGGTAGGAACTAAAATTATGTTACCAAACAGATTTGCAAAAGAAGGAGTAGCTACAGAAGGAATTAAAAACAGAACCATAAAGGTTACTAGAGCAGAGAAGAGTGATTTGCTGTGCCATAGAGCACATGTTAAAGTCTATGGCTGTGCAATGCATTTTCAATAAAATACACATGCAATAACTTCCAGAAGTATATACAGGAACTAAAAAAATTACATTTAAGAGTAACATGCAAATAGGAGCTACAGGATGGATCGCCAACAACACTTGACGCTAGTAACAGCTTGTCTACGTTGTAAATGTTAGAATTAAAAATAAAACCAAAGGCTCCAAAATGAAGAAATGCTACGTGAAAGAATATTACAAATGTTTGAAAACGTGATCAGTGCACCTGAGAAACACTAATTTACAGTAGGACTAAATTATGAGTTTTGTAGCACAACGCACTGGCCAACAAGGGCTGCATTGACTCGAGAAAAGGAAGGGGTGTAGCTTCAGTTTATTGAAAGAAAAAGTGAAACAAATGCCCGAAGGTGTTCCTACACAGGATCAACGCGCATGGGACCGGCAATTCGGGAAATAAAAGGAAAAAGACAACAAGCATCATCGGTTGGAGTAAGAAGATGAAAGGAAGCATTCGTTCACGAAAGACATAGCTACATCCCGCAGGCCTATCTGATGCGGAATAGCGGGACAATACGAATATAATAATAATAATCTGATGCGGAAGTAACCTACGGAGACCCCTGGAGCGCCACTCCCCATAACAACTGGAAGGGAACATAGGTACATAAATCAGCTTACCAGTACCTAATGGGAAACTGTCGTTCGCTGGGCAGTGATAAGGGGCAAAGGGCATCAAACAAGGGGGGGAAGAGAGTCGCCAGGAACATTGGACAAATTTTTCCTCAACTAACCGGGTGTCGCACCATGAATATTGCATTTTTTTAAGCAAATGACCGTATCGATACGTTTTGCTTTCATATCACCTTCAGTATGAGCATTAATCTTGGTGAGTAGCAGAGGAGGCTCTCTATTGTCATGAAAAAAAAAGTAGAAACTTTCAGGAATGCAACATTGATGGCGGGGCACCTGGTAGCATACACATGCCCCACAAAAATCCAAGCGAAGGGCCCGAAAATAAAAAAAATCATTATAACGAAAAGTTTCGGCACATTTTCGAAAAGCAAATATCACCTTTATCCATACAATCAAGTACAATTCATGAAGTTACTATTTCGATAAACAATCAAGTACACCAAGCCATGCATGAGAAAACGATAGAACATAATACATGAAGCAGGGTAGCAGAATAAGTCAGACATGAGTCCTGCGACAGCTGGACTTAGGAGTCGGAGCAGGTGAAAATGAGCCTATTTTATTAAGGAAGAGTTGGGGTCGGTAGGAGTAGGATATTTTGGGGGCTCAAGGTGTCAAAGTCGGAAACTGGCTGGGTTCAGGAGTCGGACTTTGCCCGTCCTACTCCGCAACTCTGCTACAAAGTCAACAACGCCGTGTCGACAGGTATTAGGTATTATAAGAAGATTTAAGCCTCCCTAAATAAGTACTAAGCTCTTCTAAGAGAGGAAAAGGAAGGGACATATAGTATGTCGACAGAAAAACGGGGAACCCATNCAGCAAGTCGGGAAAGAAGAGGAAGAACAGACAACAGTAAGATCAGTAGGAGTATGAAAGTGGAAGGAAGCAAAGTGGGCACGAAAAACAGACGTCCCGAAGGCCTAGCTAATGGCTAAGGTAACCTCCTCAAACCCCCTGGGGGCGCTACTCCCCATAACATAGGATGGGCGAACCTAACTAACCTAACCCTATAGCCTATGGCCCATCCTATGCCCCCGGAGGGGGCCGTGTCGACAGCCCAGGCCACAGTTTCCAAGAATAGCTAATGAATGATTGCTGCCACAGCACTGGACGTGCCAAAGCCACACCTAAGTATCACTACAGGAAATTACGGGTTCAGCAAGCTACTAGCCCTGTCAGGGTTTACTGCCTTAATACAAAAGCATATTTTGCTCGTAGGAATAATATAGGACAAATAACCCTTGTAACAAAATTACACAGCCTGGTATAAAGAGGTTCAATCTCAGCCATTAGTAGTTTGTGGGGTAACTAGATTCTTTAAAAAACAAGATCCATATAGCAACGTAAATGAGGAAAAGTACATCAATGAATGTCAACAGGCAAATACTACAACGTGGGCATTGTACAACCTAGCGCTACCCATGAAGTGCATACACCAAGCTAGGAAAAAGTAAAATTACAGGAAATGAAGGATATTTTCTACACCAGGAAAGAAAGCAAAGGGTAGATACCAGAAACTATGGCTGCTTACACTGCAATATATGTAGCAAGGTACATGCAACAAGCCAAATAAAACAGGAATAAAAAATAAGTAGGGTAGTAAGGCGAATTCCACAATGAAATGGCAACAATAAAACATTATACATGCGACAATGTACATCAAATAAAAAAAAAAAAAAAAAAAAACAGACAACAAGACAGCAAGTAAGGGCCAATATTAAACTAGAGCACCCTGAGAGCGCACACCTCCACCAAGCGAGGCAACGGCTACGAAAA
>LQNS02278165.1:10070694-10093431 GCA_001587735.2 Parhyale hawaiensis
AGGGCAACTACCGATTTGCAAAAATAAACAAGATTAAATTAGATGTGCAACTAATTACATTAAAATCCAACAACAAGCATACCGGTAGAAGGAAATTTTCCAAACACTCAAAATAAAGTTGGTAAACCGTGAAAATTAACACGGGTCCAGCTAGTCTATACATTAATACGCTAGTACGTACCTACATACATTTTGTGTCACGCTCTTCATCACTAATTGATAGAAGAAAATTCGAGATTTGTTGACATTAATTGGGAAGCTGACGTAGTTTTGATACGGCAGATGTCAATAATCTTTCGGCCACAGGCCAGTTTTTTTAATTATGTTTATGGCCTGATATTTTCATGTATAAATCCTTAGGAACCTGTATCGTGGTTTGCTTCCTAAGGAATTCCACGGGTCCAATTGGGCAGAGCAACTTATCACAGAAATATTCCACGGGTAGTGTTGAAAATCGCTGCTCTGAGTCTTCTTAGAAGCGGATACGCTGCTGAGAAAACATCCGCCACTACAGTGCAATATCTGAGCAAATACAAATAACATCTCGATGACAGAAGACTACCCAGTTGTGAGTGAGGAAACGAATCGAATCTGTGTTCTTATTTTACCTAGCTTTCGCATTAAACAACGTAGAAAAATGATGAGCTATTGATCAGTATCCACGGGTGCCCGATTTAGGCAGAGAAAAATCGGATACACCAATAAAAATTGAAACGCGTAACCTTATGTAGGGTTTAATTATCCGTACTCTAGGGAAACAGAGCTTAGAAAGGCGTGCAAATGCATAAGAGAACATTGCAAGATGTACCGTCGTATTTCTATGTGTGAATTCTTTCCTGACAGAACAAATGCGTGATTCAGTGGTGAAATTGAAATACTAGGAAAGGTTAGACGAGGTGTAAGGTAGATGGACTGCGTAACGATTGACTGGATTAAGCGGCCGACGTTAGTTCAGACGGGTTGCGTTAGAATATGTGCGCTGTCTCAGGTTGAATAAGGTAAGTAAGTTTTAACATTCATTAACCGTGGAATTTCCACGGGTGCAGCTAGTACTATATAGTTCATCAAAATTTTTGGGTTTTGTTTACACATATCAAATGATAGCACTTTAACTAGATTTTTTTAATAAACAATTTCGTGGTGTACGAATATTTCATATATAGGCATATATGTAGTAATCACCTCTCTCACTTCGTTCGCAGGTGATAATTTGATAAATATTTACAATACATGAAATAGTATGGTACGTATGGCCCACTAGAGAACATTAATAGTTTACCTAACTTCAAATATCAGAAGGCTTAACTAATTTCAAATATCAGAAGGCTTCAACGCGTCTGCCAGCGGCTCCGCAATACCGCCCCTTTCGACGTCGCCACCACGATGTGGTTAGGTAACCGGTGCACTGAAGGGGAATGAAATCAACAATATTATTATCATCACGATCAATATATTTGGACACCCAATGGGTGGCTTATAAGGATAATACATAGTTATAATAATTCACACAGCTGCATGTAACAAGTGCTCTTATATTTATGCAATAAATGATATATCAAAATTAGGGCAAAAACCACGTTAATTAGCGATACCTAGGAAAACCACAAAAGGACTTTTACCATGTGTACCTATGTAGATATAACATAAAAGAAACTCGTAAAACGGAACGATACTATTAATAATTAGTATTGCTACTAATGACTTCAGTTTTCTTAACCTTTTTTTTTTTGCTGCGCGTGGCTGATCACGTCAACGCTCCTACTTATAGTATATGCCTCATACATCCCACACCAGCCCAAACGAAAGGGTTAACTGCAGAAGTAATATAGTGGACTCCGCTCATACAAACCACAATTGTTTACAGGAGTATGGGGTGTCAAGTTCGTTGGTTGATTATTTCTAAAGATTCATCCGGTCATCTTAGCAAGTAGTTTTGTCAAAGCAATATGAACCGCAACGCCGTGGAATATTACCACCAGAATCGGGTCCGAGTTCCCGTAACCCAAAAACCGCTTGGAGTTATCGCCGAAATGAAATGACTTGAACGAGAGGGTAAGTCCTGCACGAGCAGTTACCCATTGCAACAAGACTTCGCGTGAATGATGTACAACACAAATGGCCAAGGGATTATGTCTGTAACACACCTCTGATACAGTCACATACCGCACGAAACTGTGACGTTACGGTACTTGTGACTTTGTTTCCGACAATAAAACGGCGTCGATCTAAGATTGCAACTGTTAGCTAACTAATGAAGCGTAGGCGACTATTGTTTAGTAATGAATTTCAGGCGAGCACATTCTTTCACGGTACCTTGCTCAGCCTATTAGTAGTAGTAGTTTTTACTAGCGCTTCAGTGACTCACTGCCTATATCGCGCCGAACTATTCCTGTGTTAAACCACAGGCTCGTGCGCCGACTAGGGCGCGTTTTAATTTGGCAATAATTTTTTTCTCTGCCGGTCAGTCTCAGAGTGGTCAGTGCGCTACTGATAGGAAAAAGGCGCAAGTTGAGCATTTTCAAACCCCGGGCGCGGCTGAACACTTTCGTTCAGCTACGCCGCACAGAGGAAGGAACCGAAATACAAGCGGGAATAGGTCAGCCACCTCGATCGGCAGCCCACCTCCCGAAACAGAAGGGGATGTATTGAGAGCCTACCTAATCTTACGAAACTAACCTCGTCAGCAGGAACTGTGGCCAGATGCTACATCCCCTGCGGAGGAGGCACTCGGGACCCTTGGGTGCGTGATGCCCAAACATATTGTGACAGGGATAGGGCCCGCCACAATATGCCCCTGAGGGCTTGCTCAGCCTATGAATTTTATGATCTAATGGGCGAAGGGGAACAAACTGGTTGCATGCAGATATGTAAACGCAAAGCAGTTGTATTTGACCTTGTCGAAGTTACTAAACTCGGGAAGTTTCACTTGTGTACCTACTCACAAAATCTGTTGTCCCACGTGTTATAAGAACGAATTTTATAATGCACACACGTGAGTGTATGCCTTGACTTCTGCCGAACCTTTTGCACGGGCTCAGTGAAAGCCTGGGGTTCAATGCCGACTGAACTTAACCTCAAGAACCTTAGCTTGATAGTACCGCACTCAAGCCGTGGTTGCAATAAGCAGAGTTGACCAGGTGGTCGCTGTACTGTTTTTTTTCTCTTTTGAAATAACCTATATTAGCTACCCAACCTATCAAGCTTGTACCTAGTTGCTGGTTTAATTCACAGTATGGATATTAGGCACGCCGCACGTTGTGTGGCCGAAGTAGGAGTTCCCCCTCAGCTACACTAAGACCTGCTCATTGTGACGCAACTGTGGCTTTCTCTCGCCGATGCAACGCCACCTGCCCAAGTCCGAATATTGGCCCGNCGTCGCTGCTAAAGCTTAGGTGCCGCACAGTTTGATACTAGGCTAACTTGTCATTCTATCATGAACTATAGGATGGCTACCGACAGTATGCTGTACGATCACTAGATATCCTCTAGTTCTTTAAAAAAAAAACACAAAGTTACAGGCATGAAACTGTCCAACATCCCTGCTTTAGAAGCCAAGAGCCACCAATGAACTGGGGCCTCTGCCGCGGTAGGTGGAAGGGATATTTGGAATGACGAGAGAAAAAGAAAAGGAAACACAAGAAAAAGACAATGAGATGGTATTATCATTGAGCGAGTTTCAGGTTTGCACGAACATGACTAGTTGAAGTCGGACACTAGATGTCAGAGTAGGGATAGCGCGACTGTAGATATTTTGTCACTGAAGACATATATTATGAAAAAAATATATGTAGGTAATACATAGCCCTGGTTATTGCACAAAAGAATGCGTCAGATATTTTTTTTCACTCAGGATATTGCAGTTATGAAGAAGAAAAAATAATCAAATTAGTAATACACATCGATTATTAGGATAGAAACAGCACCATGGGCACGAGAGTTAAAGCGTAAAAAAATAAAAAAATACTTTGAAATGGCAAGGAAAATTGGGTGAAGACGGAGTAGCCACTTGAAATAGCTTCTGCGAAGCCTCCTAAAAGATGGCTTCGTTCTAATACTTCTATTACGGCGGCTAACAGCACGGTTAAATTAACAACTGAGGTATCTCATACAACTGCGCGGGATATTCGACGTAAAATCGTGATAAACTATTGGGGAAAACTGGTCCTATGGTCAACTGGTCAGAAAAGAGCCGTTGCCACGGCTACAATCTCAACAGTATGAAGGAAATGATAGCCACTTTCTTCATAATCAGTATAAACTCGAACTCAGGGATAAAATATCTCAAAAATAAGCAGCTGTAGCGATTACGAGAGTGTTTTCAACAAAAACCCAGACGCTACGGGAAGATGGGGGGGGGGGGGTTGTTTACAAATACAGGCCAACAACGAAGCATGTTCCATGCCAAATACTCTGGGCAAATGTGCGAGCAGGTAGGTTTTGTGACGTCGATTCGATGGCCAAAACAAGCAAACTACTGTAGTTGTTTTACATATAATGTGCCACACCCCATTTAGCCATATAATAAATGTCATGTGTCCTTCGGTTCACGGTAAAAGAGAAAATGGGATTTTAAATTGAGTTTATATTTTTTCTTGTAACACTTGGTAGCTATAAAATATGGCAAAAAATTCAAATAAAATATATAGATAATAATAACTAAGACGTAAATGAAAACAATGACTTATACACTTCAGTTCAAGAAACGAATTATTGGTGTTTTAATGACTTCTATGGATTGAGCAGTAGCCATAATAATTATATAAGATTCGTTGTCTAGATATACATAAGGCCGTTAATACATATAAGTGCTAGAAGTGTTTGAGTGTAGCAAACTAATCTGAGTTACTATGAAGTGACTACAAAAGAAATACCGACGTGTTCGTCATAATTTTATAGATGCAACGATAGCATTTCGTTGGGAATATAACCAAGCCCTTCTTATACCGCAAAACCAACGTTCAACTTAAACTTTAAGCAAATTGCAAGGCTACTTAAACACATCAAGCCAGTAAAAAACAAAATATCAAATCTACGAAATTTGTAGAAAAAACAGTACCTACATTATATATATAATGACTAACGTTAGATGCTATATAAGACGAAGTAAATATACGACTTTACGAACTACGATCAGAGTACATCTTTGATAACAACAGTACGGTACGTTTTAATTCATTGTAATACCTAGCTTTGCATCAGCACAATGTTCCAAGTATATACCTACGCTGCTAAGTGAGACAAAAGTGAATGCGTGGTTAACGTGGCGCAAAAAAAAAAAAAGAAAAAAAAAAAAGAGGCAGTGATTTGACAATAACTGAAGCCAAATAAGAAGTATATATATATATATACATTTTCTTGAAGGCAGAGAAGCGTTCGCTAAGTGCTATATAGTAAACGGTTTTTCATGGCACTTTCGTTTGGTTTCGCAGCATTAATGACAAAAATATTAATGATGAATTATATTCACTTTTACCCAATGGCCTTTGTTCCATTCGAATGAGCCGGACCAAACTGTGGCGAAAAGTGGTTTCTCGTAGTTCGAACATTGGTTACTTGAAAAATGAAGTAAAGTAGGCACTTTTGGGTTAGCTGACGTATGGTGAAACGTTCTCCCATTCATTAGGTAACTTTTCTATTAGCTACTTCACAAAGTGCGAAAATACTAAGAGTTAAAGTACCTAACGTCTGAGATATTTCACTATCACGTAATTAAACAATGGAAGAAGATCTTCCGCATGTACCAACATCGTTGACAGCTACAGAGAGCTTGTGTTTCAAGTAATTATCATTCGTAATCATATTAATAATAAATAGTAATATCATTACAAGAGCTCCGTGTTCGTGTACATACGAAAAAGATAAAACTGAATAGTGAATACAAAGTAGTAGTAGTAGTAGCAGCAGTATTAGTAGTACTATATTGAGTAGTTTAAGCCTCCGTCTAGACAACAATGGCGATCTACAGAGGAAGAAGGAAGGGACATACAGTGTGACGATAGAAATATGGAGAAGTCGGACACGAGTATTTCTTTGTTACAAGTGGAATTCCACAACCTCGAGCTAAAATGTAAAGTAAACTTGACCGCACCCTTAAGTGGGAAACCCACACGCACTTATTTGTGCTGCTGATATATACCCACGGGCCCAAGACGAGTAAGTGCGGCTGCAGCCGACCTCGGGTCATCAATAACTATGGCGCCATTTTGATGGAAGGTTTAATGACCCGCGCCTCCCCTACCCCCTCATCTCTGAAGAAGGTAAGGGCCGCACGGCCGTTCTGCACGCCCACAACTGCCGAGTCAGCACACCTAGATCAGCAAAGAGCTCGCATGCTTGGGTTGGCCTCGCACTTGCGATACAAGGGGTGTGAGCTCAAAACGCAAGCGTGCTACCCCCGGGGGGGGGGGGAGAAGTCGAAACTACGTGTGACCGTCATCTATACCCAATCCGGAAATCTAAGGTAAGTAGACGATATTTTCTGAGGCTCTCATCAACAGAAATCGGCTGTTTGGTCACAATTTCTCCAAATGGAGGAATGCGATGAGCACAGCTATTGGGTACCCCAGATGAAATATTTTATATAAATATATATCTCCTCAAGCGGAGGTTTCCGAAATGCAGGAATTCGTAAAATGGAGATTCACTGAAACGGAGATACCTAGTTCGTAAAACGGGGACTTCCCGAAACGTACAAGTTACTGGAACGAAGACTTCCCGAAACCGATAATAACTAAAAACGTAGACAATATGCAGCGCCACCTGTACGGAAATGTGGACTAGCCAGTGTCATACTGATTGACTAGCAGAAGGGTGAAGTAAAATTTAATTGGCTTCACAGAGCAGCTACACTACAGTAAAAGTTTACGTTGTGCTCGTGTGTTACGCAGAGAAAATGTTTTATGAATATAAGAACAACATGTATGCCGTGGAACTAGAACTTTCCATCTCGAGACGGCGACTCCTCTCGCAACGGAATCAATGTTTTTGACACGTCTAAGTCATGGGCCGGGAACTATTTTGACTGAGACAGCTATGAAAATCAAATACAGTAGGTATATATTGTATAAATTATTTCAACGAGAGCCACATAATTTCTTTACCGCCGATTACAGCCAAATGCGAACATGTTTCAAGCAAAACCAAAAATTTGACAGCACATTAATTTTCTGAATTTATTCTTTTTAATGACATTATACAGTACTGACGCTAGCCGATAATGTAATTAATTAGCTAACTATTTTTTTCACCTGACTACCTAATGTGACTTCAGATGGTGCATAAACAAATTTTTTGAAAATAATAGCAGAACCATTCATTAGGTAGCTACTAATTATGTTAAGAAATACGAGTGAAAAGTTTCTGCAAGTCAGTACAGTTATCGAAAAAGCCAAATCTGGCTCATTGACCCCTAGCTAGGCATTGCTAGCTACGAAACAGCGTTTGGTGAAAGAGGTGACATGCATGCCTAGGAAAACTTAACATTTTGAGATGAAATATAAAGTAGAAGGTCAGAACAGAAAGATTCCAAGAGAAAAAGACAACCGCAAAAAGGATAACAAGAGGAATTTCCGTAAGAACAAACGCATAGTCTCAGTTGCATTCTACAACTTCGTTGTAAAGGGTCAGTTCCTTTTCCGACTTAAAAAAAATACCGAAAGGGAACTGAACTCTAATAATCTAGCAAAAATTATGACGTGCGTTGCAACTGCCACGTGAAGTAGAGTTCCACTCGCACAGTAAGTAGGATTTTATGTTACTTAATACAAAAAGAAGCAAATTGAGCGAGTCCCCAAGACTAGCTACAGCAGTACGCTAAAAAACGTGTTGTCCCAAAAACACATTCACCCCCGCAAATGCGTGCAGTTTTGAACACGCAAAGGAAGGGCATATCCGTCGCAGCACGCGAAAGCGTGCTGGTTCTGGGACAGCACGTTTTTGTGTCGATACCTATTAACAACATAAGGCACAGTGCCATTCTGCATTGCATAAAGGAAAGTGTGTCATCAACAGCGTCTTGATGTAGTGACCCAATAAACTGCAAATAGTGTTGTCTGCAAACCAGCACGCTTTCCCGTGAACTGACATGAAATGCTTGCCCTGGCGTGCTCTTAAATCAGTTTTTCCGTTGGAGCACGAGAAAGCGTGCTGGTGTAGCGACAGAACTTTTCATAGTGTAACAAAATTATTGGCGGCCCCAGAAGCTGCCTTGTGGTTTTAGCAAAAAAAAAAAAGAAGAATAAAACCAAAAATAATAGGGATTGATGGCCAGGTAGGCACGCATTACCACCCCACTTGGTTCAAGTAATAAGCCATGGCAACCTAGATACAGTGCTGGCAAAAACTTGTGAGACCTTCTGAATAAGATTCACACAACAGCTCATGCACATAATATGTCTCTATTTCACAGTAAGTTTATTCCTACGAGACCTGGAAACAATATTAAGAAGCTTCCAGTTTACGACTCTTCAATTAAGTAGCAGCAAAGCTTTCCTCGTGAAAGAACGTTTATAAAAACGTTTGACGAGCTACTTAGGATACCATTGTATTGTACAGATCCTATCACTCCGGATGGAAATTTTTGATCCAAGTCTATAGAAAATCACTGGAATCATACAAGTTAGAAACTTTACAAGAAAACTTTCTCTAAGCTTCATGACGAGTTAAAATTACTGTGGGATTCAATGATACTCAATGCAAAATCCTTAGCCTGAAACCATGGCTGAACTAGAACGCACCGTGGCGTAAGACCATCAACCCGCTGACTTCCTGAAAAAGATTGTGATGATGGCTCAGCTCTTTCTGCTTCTTTTTGGGTGGACAGACAAAAGAGACCGACAAACAAACAGACACACACCCGAACCGTAAACGAAAACAGGATCTTCACTCTTCGCGTCGCTCGCGGGACATAGAGACTCAACAAGAAGCTAGCTGAGTACAATGGTGAGAAGGGTTAAAGTATTATCATTTCTTCAGTAAAGTAGCTACCTATGTAACTGTATTTTCCCAAAACTGAATAGGTCTTAGGTGCTTTTGCCGACACTGCATTAGCATTCAATTCGGTTCATGAGATAAAAAATTCTAATCAAAATTGCGCCTAAGATGAGCTTTCTTTACAATATAGCTACATAGTTAAATAACCGAACACTACCTAGATATATATATTCAGCTACATACAGATACAAGTGAAGTCACAAAGATATAAGTGCAGAACCCTGTCTAGCAAATACAGTCGAGCATATATATATATATATAGTACTACACCTACGACATCTTTAAGACTACAGTAGAATGTACAGGTATTTTGATAATCTGGTCCACAGTAATGATAAAAATATTATTATTAATGCTTTATATTAGTTTACACTTCCGTACGTAGTCACAGTAACGGTATTCCAAGAGACAAAAGGGAAGAGACATGTAGTATGCAAAAAGCTCAAAACTCATGTACGGGTTAGCTGATACTTGGGAAAGAAGTAGTAGTACTCTCCTAGGTCTGTTTAATTCACCCAACCTTCAGAGTGCACTATCAAACTAAGAGAGAAAGAAAGAAGGGACATAAAAATGTCAAGAGAAATGTGGAACCCATGCACGAGTCAACGCGTATAGGAACAGCAAGTCGGGAAAGAAGAAGAAAAACAGAAATAAGCACCATCGGTACGAGTATGAAGATGGAAGGAAGCCAAAGTGGGCACGAAAGACAGACGTCCCGAAGGCCTAGCTAATGACTAAATTGGGAAAGAAGCGGAAGAGTATCAGGAAAGCTCATCAGTATACTAGCTTCTGTCTAAATTATGAGTTAGAGAAATACGCAGGTATCAGTTATTGCCTTGAGTAAGAAAATTACTTCCTCGATTCTTTATATTAAGAAAAAAGTAATGCGTAAATATATTCGTTATTTTCACATTTTTAAGATGGCTTTCGGTTCGGGCTCATTGAGTTAATCCATCGGCGTGGATTTAATTTAACGCATCCTGAAAATCAATCATGGATTTTCGATTCGCCATAATAAGAATTTTTGGCGGTAATCAGAAGCCAATTACAGTTGAGACGGCTTACAAATTAGTCTCACTCCAAAGCAGTGTGCTTCACAAAGACACTTTAATTGCTCTATGAAAGCGATGAATGAAACTTCCAGTGTTTGCATAATACACACAGAAAAGTGTTGAAGGAGGTAGTTTGAAATAGTTGAGTTTGTGAACAAAACAATTTTTTTCGCACAGCGTAACACGAGATGTATATACGTATTGAAACTTAGTCTATTGAAGGTACATCATGCATCTGACAAAAGACGAAAAACCATCGCGGAATTCACAGACGGCAGCATAGCACAAAGTCAAAAGACATTCCGACATGCATCCGAGACCTAAGCGCTAAACAGCACAGAGTCGAACACACAACACCGTCACCTCAACACCACCACTTGCGCTGTACGACAGCAGGCAATAATGAAAAAGCTACCAGACGCACGATAACAAGCGATACAATGCGAGAAGCCCACGTTTAAAAAATAAATCACGAGATACGGTAATTTGGGTTCGTGGGTAAGAGGTTTAAAATAAACTACTATAAATTTTCTAGTGCTTCAGCTGTCAGCACTGTAACGATGAATAATGACTCGGTTTAACTCTACAGTACCCGTTCGCTGCGTAATTAAGAATCGAAAACGATCAATAATTTTTTTTTTACTTCATATTTCGATTTTGCTGCTGGTACCAATGCACAGATGACAAAGAGAGGCCCGATGGGTATTTTGAAATTCGAACTTGAGTTGGTATTGGGATGCTAACTTTTCACTATTCACAGTAACTTTAGTTACAGCATTGTAGTAGTATTCTCCTGGTTTAACCACCGCGATCACCCAGGTGATCCACGCAACGAGATTTTAGATACAAGAAGCACGCATTGAATTTTCAATTCGGGAAACAAGCAAGTAGTTTTTTCCAACCAGAAAATTTTAGATAACAGATTTACCAGCCAATCCAATTAAAGAGCCGACAGTTTTTGTTCACATTTTAGGTGAACATATAGATAGCTACGTGTTATTGTGAGCAGCGAGTATGCTCACCGATGATATAGAAATATGCTTAAAGAGAATTTTAGGCTGTCCCAGAAGCTGAAATGGCCGTTGAAGTATTTTTTGGGTAACTACGCAAACGTGTAACGCGACATTAGCATTTTTGCAAGAAATTAGAGACATACTAGCGGAGGCTCACAGTTCTGAGGCAGAGGTAAAAATAAAATACTTTGGGGGCCGGAGGATGATCTAAAATAGGTAAGCCGGTTGTAGAGCAGCGAATGCGGTGCTCTGTAGGCGACAGTGTAGGAGGTGTGTGTCCGAACTGCGAGAACAATGTCTGTTCGGGACTGAAGGCTCAGTGCGTGTGAAAGTGTTCGTCGTCTGAAATATTGCTATGCTATGGGCGGTGAGTTAAACCGAGTTTCCACGAAGACTCTAGTCTTCGCTGTTATGAACCGTACTTATTTAATTATGTAAGTTGTTCAAGTTGCCCTGGATGCGATGCTGCAGCGCTGGTGCAATGCAGGAAAAGCAAGGGACAAGGAGTACGCCAACAAAAACCGGGGAAAGAAGTGGTAGAAAAAAAATCAAGTCTCTCAGTAATAGCTAAAACAGGAAGCAAAGGGGACAGGGAAAGAGAAAACTACCGAAAGCCTAAAGTAACCCATGGTGACCCCACGGGAGCGGTACAGTATCAGGAGCCAGCATGAGCATCACTGTAATCAGTCATCACAAAAAGATTCTTTATGCGTAATCTACTCGGCCAAGTGGTTCACTAAATTTTTATATTCGAGGCACATTTTGAAATATATAACTAAAATATTTAGGTAGAACTAGTACCAAAGGAGTAGGACTTGAACAAATTTACACATAAATTACCCCAGTCGCGTAAAAGTTTAGAATGTTGTTCAGAAAAATCTAAATTGTCCAAATTTACACAGTTTCTCGCAGCACACCGTTTGAGAACCACTGTGTTGCCTTACAACAAGAGCTTTCTCCTACAGCAATACAAGAGGAAGATATCCTTCACAACGAAACTGCAAGATCTAAATAAGATGCTGGGGCTAATGATGGAGGGAGAATAGTGCTGATCCAAAAGCAGACCGCATTGCAGTGTACCGATGAAAGACCTTCAAGGAACTGTGGTGCATTAATGGGCCGAAGGGCATACATTTCCCGTAGGTGCACGGGACAGCGTGCTGGATCTAGGATTATACTTTTTCAAAGCGATTTATCAATGCAGCTGCTCGTACTATCGGTATCGTTACATCAAAAAAGGTGGGGCTTGTTGGACTGGATCGAAATGTTAATGCTAAAAATAAAATGTAGAGGAAAATAAGAACCATGATGTAATGGTACAAGACAACATATATGTAAAAAAAAAAACTCAATAACTCAAACAAAAACCTGCAATGCACAAAATTGCAATGGTTACTTAAGAAGAAACACTAACAAACTTTCAGAGCGCACCTGAAAACGATTGAGACCCTCATTGTGATGTGCTGGGCAGCTTGGTCGCAGAGTGTGGTCTGAGCTTTCAAACGAAGATGAGCGTCCAGCCATAGCCTACAACCCAATTTGCAGCCTAGTTACGAAGATGAAAATGGGCCGGAATACTCTAAGACGGGGCCGGAGTACTCGAAGACGGGGCCGGAGTACTCTATGACAGGGCCGCAAGGGCCCAGCCCTGCAACTCTGACGCTCCGTTTTAGCTTCCGCGACACAGCACAACCGCAAGGAGCGAGAGTATGACAGATACTGAGTCAAGGGCTATCGAAAATCACCTTGACTAAGCCCGGAACAGACAGTACGGACACACACGGCACTGTTGCCTAGACACACTCGACAGTGTGGGCTGCAAAGACCAGCTAACACAACTACAAAATAATAGAAATCTTGAAAGGACTGCAACGCACTTTTTTTGCAAAGCAAACAAACAACTAATAGCCGAATATCAACCCTGTCGTGTTTACCGTACACATTAATGGGATAGCGCTAGGAGGCCTGACTTTTGTCTTGCTATTTTTGGAGCAACAGCACTAGTTGGTAAGTGCCATTACACGGAACATTGCACACCAAAGGGTTGAATTGAATAAAAAGGAGCAGTAGTAGTAGTAGTAGTAGCACCCTACTCTCCTAGTTTAAGCTTCCCTAACCATAGAGTGCACTCTGATCCATAGAGAAGAAAAAAGGAGATAAAGAATATGTATATCAAGAGAAACGTGGAAGCTACGCACGAATATGGTGAAAGAAACACGATGAAGAGCAAAGACACGGCGATATATTGAGAAGTGCATGTTCGGTCATGGATTCGTTGTCTCAAGTTCACTTACTAGAAGTATTAACTCTTTATTAACTAGGCTGTACCACCTTGCTTTCACGTTGAAAAATAAGACAACAATCCATTGAAGTAAAATAACACAGCCTGGTTGAAAAAGGGTAAGGATATTGTTACAAACTACTTTTTTGATTCTTCAATTCCTTCTTGGATATTTTTTCTTGTTTGAGTAAACTAAAAATACACGAAAACGACAGTTCAGCTGCAGTCCTTATGAGTCCAAAAACTAAACTGAGGCACGGTGGAGAAAAATGATGCAAGGTTTGGGATCCAACTGAAAAAAATTTTTGAAAATACACGTGAAACCTGGAGATAAAACGCTTGTTAACAAGTGCCATCTAACGAGTTTTCACTGACCTAACCCTACGGCTACCTAGCTTTGTAACACTGCTAGACTTCATTAACTTACTAAATCAGACGTACAGTAGCTAGTAGTATAAGAAATTTTAAGCCTCCCGAATAAGTACGAAGTTCTTCTAAGAGAAGAAAAGGATGGGACATATAGCATGTAGACAGAAACGGGGAACCCATGCACGAAGGTGATCCCACACAGGACTGAGGAATCAGAAGTATATAACATTACTAACTCTCGTAAGCAAAACGGACATTACGGTCTATAGGGTTTACCCGAAAGTACAGCGAGTTTCGTTGATTTGTCTCTTGAAACTAATTATTAAGGCATTGAAAGCTCCAGACAGATGTTCTACTGTATCTACAGCACTAAAAAGCTATTTTGAAAGTCGTCCGAGAGTTTCATTAGAGCTAAATACGAGTAGTTATTACGTTATATATGGACACAATATCTGACTATGTAAACATAATAACATGGCAGCCTGAGTACATACAAATTATATATTGCAATGGAAAGAAACGATGCTTTTGACCCTTTACCGTACAAGTGATCATTTACAGTTAATTCCAACGAGTGTTCAGCGACTCGGTGAATAGTTAAACAAAGAATAATAAGATTTCCCCGAACTATCGGCCTTCATTCTTATGAAGAGTTGGTACAGTTGGTACACTTCACGAGAAGTGTGAAAATTCCACAGTTCTTTCTGTACCACTTTTACAAGGTTCTCAATAAATTAATTGCACATTATTCGTCAAGACCGCGTAACATTACTCGAAGTCCCTTGGAACGTCTTTTTCTAGAATGTGCGTGGACGAGTAGTATAGGCTACAGATCACAACTGACCGTTGCGATGCTTAAGCGTGTATAAAGCTACGCTCTTTCCCATCTAAGGAGCGCTCTGTGCCTGCATATAGCGCGCACGGAAGGATTAACCCTCCACCTTCCCATCAGACCCCATGGTCCAGTTGCAAACAGTGCGCCTTCTACGAAAGTTTACGTCTAGTATGGACGATAAAGATTCATATTAAGCCTTCCTGCTACGGATTGATTTAAATTTCCCGCAAGAAGAACACTATCTAAAGTGTACCATGTACTGTATTATGTAGCAGTATTGACGAAAGGGATATCGTAGCTCAGGGCGGAGACACTGCATTTTGGCGACACAAATGTGGCACTTCCCGGCTGTGCCTAAATAGGAATTTTTAGGCATTTATCTATCCAAAGGCGCCCTATATGTACCCGCAGCTATAGGGTACATGCTTGTGATAAGGTATCACAGGATGCTCGAACCTAAGGCCAGGCTCACACTACGATCTTCTGTCACTCAGACGAAGAACAGAGCGCTCTCATGTTTGCCGCTTCTCTCAACACTAGAAAAGTGTACAGCTTTCTGATTCTACGACACTGTAGATGACTATTATTATTTTACTAGTCAACACTGTAAATTGGAAGAGATCGCCGAACTTCATCAATGACACCTGTAAGGCAAATTGAGCTGAAAGCTAACATCTTAATTGACTTTTTACGTAAGCGCACAGCTGCGTTAGCAAGGGGCTATAAAGCATTCGCTCTCTCCGTAATACGTAAGGGGAAAAGACAACAGTGTGAATCCGGCTCAACAAGCCGGATGAACCTGCCCCACGGCAGGTTCATCTGAACGCCTTGAACGAGATGTCGACCAGTTCTCTGTGTACATAGTGAACACAACATCCATAACAATGTCAACGTAGCTACTCAGTAAAAAAATAGGTATACAATGCGCCAGAACAAAGCAGTTGTCCGCAGGAGTTGTAGTTCGAGACGTCTGCCCTGTGGGAAATGCCTTATTGCGTAGTAACTAATCGCAGCAATAAAATGTCTAAATGGCTGTCCAGTACGATAGACTTCTAATATCGGAACTATGGCACCGAGGCATTAACGGGACTACTCGAAAGACAGGGACCGTGGCATACAGGCACTCCCGATTTTTGGGGTCGCTGGCATACAGGCAGTTACGGCATTGGTATTCTCGAAATAGTGATGCAGTAATACATAGGTAGGCATTGGCGGGAATTTTCCAGTATTAAAACAACAACGAGTCCATAGGGTCAAGGCAAAGTTTAAGAAGTAAACCTTAGTGACAGGTATTTTTCACCAAGACAAAAGGTAAATCTGTACAACGTTCACAGCGTCAAGTCTCAACTTGCATAAAGACGTTTGCATACTTTTCTTCTCTTCACAAGGCTAACGCTATAACAAGATATCTTTACAACACTTACTTTACAGCGACGTTTTAAGGATCTCTATTATTCGCACAATTTATAACATTTGACTAGTGATGAGCGTAAAGAATCCATTAGAGTCATAGAGGATAATTCCCAAGACCTACATGAGCAGGGGGTCGCTAATAAGGAATATCGGGTACCTTACATTACGGGAGTGAAGGGTAGCTTTCAGTAAGGAATATGTCAGGGATGACGAGAAGCTTCCAGCGAGGAGTATCAGGATGACGGGTACAATACATTTCATCAAGGAATATTTGGAAACGCGAGTAACTATCAGTAAGTAAGATCAGCCATGAACAGCAACGAATAACAGTTATGATGAGAAAAGTTCAATTAAAAATATCATGGATGACGAGAACTTCCATTGAACATTTCGGATGAGAAGTAGAGTTCAGTAAGAGACAACGGGGATGCCGAGTAACTTTCAGCAAACAATAGCAAAGGAAACGAGTAACTTCACAGCATCGGCTACTGCAGAAGTCAGATGGAGACGAAGCAGTACAGGGGGAAAATTTTGCGGCAACAGCTCAACTTTACAACGACAAACTAACACGTCGGTTTCTCGTAGGTAAAAAGGGAAGAGTAAAGTCAACTTGACCGCACCTCTACGCAACGGTTCGTGCAAGAGATATAGGCCAAACGGCCCTAGATGCGTGTACGGCTGCACTCGACCACAAATCGTCAAGAATTAAGGCGCCATCGGCGGAAGGTTCTTCTGCAACTACCCGTGAACCCTCTATCCTCGCCATTTCTGGGGAAAGTGCCCCCACGGCAGCAGTGCAACTGTCGAGTTAACGCGTCCAGCGCCGCAAAGCTTGCTTTCCTGAGTTGGCCCTCGAACCTGCAACGTCCAGTGTCATGAGTTCTGCACCCTAGGCTGCTGCTACCTCGGGTTGCACTAGCATTATTACATAACGTTCTTTATGAAGTCCGCCGGTCTTTTCATTAAGGTAGGAAGGGGTACGAGCAATTGCAATGGACAAACTGAATTAGGGATAGATTTGAGTTACGGTAGACAAGCAGCCGAGGGGTCCCAAGGTCATCTACTAACACGTTGAGAGAAAAGTGGAGGCCATGCAAAGGGTATGCTATGGAAGAAATGACGAGTTGCTCTGCAGTGTTGGTTGAGAGATCGCAATGATACGAAACAGCAATAAGGCAGGTAAATGTGGCACTTTCAAGACAACAGCTGAGACAAATGAAGGCGTAAGTCCGGCAATAAGCGACAACTTCGCGCATAACTGCCGACGGTGCAGCCAAATTCGTAACAAGACACATTGAGTGGCAAATGGCGAACAAGTTTTCACACTGTGAGGGGTGTGTTGCCGGTGTAGGAGAAGACATGTGGGGGGGGGGGGCAAAAAATTTCGCGCGCTTTAATCGAGGTTGCAGAGCCGGGAGTTGTCGAAGCCCGGATTAGAAGTCGAAAACAGGCAGGATACAAAAGTCGGTAAAAACTGGTCTATTGAGTTTATGTGTTGAACAAAAAGTTGGAGTCGGTCAATTTTGGGGTGAGACTAAAAAGGAAATTACGTGTGCTCGAGCTATCACGAAGGCATTACTATAAAGGTGATATGTGCACTCCGCAGGGTGTACGACTCCAAAATAACAGCAATCTTCGGATAACGAATTAAATACCCACCGCACAGTGTCTTCCTCAAATCAGGACATGAAGGTAATATTTCTCCTGTCAACAGCACAGTCGTTGCTGAGGAACGATGAAAAAAATCTTCAGTTTATCTTATTTAGTACAGTTTGGTAGTGAAATAAAATAGATTTACATTACGGGGGAGGTACTGCCTATGGGTTTAAACGTTAGGGACACCACGTATTGCTGTTCACTACAGCTGTGCTCAGGGAAGAATTACCTGCAATATCAACAATGTTTACGCAAAAAACTTACACAGAACATGTACATTAATCAGTGACAGAGTCGTGGTTAGCTACTAGAAAGGAGGACGTGTTGTGCAGCTCATACTAGGATATCTGTAACTCGTTCATGACATAGAGCATGGCTACTGATGTACAGTATGGTAATGTCAGTAGCCATCCACTAATTAAGGAAAGATATAAAAAAATATGCTTGTATGGAGCTGTAGAGCACCCCTACTTAACTACCCTCCAGCTGCCTTTGACGCTAATATTGGCTACACTATCACGTTGCACTGGCGAGTCATGGCACATTTAAATTGCATGAAAACAAAGCATGGGATTGTTTCAATGAGACCAATGAAGACGAACAAGGCTAAACCCTCAATTAGCTGCAACGTAAATTGTTCAGTAATCTCAGATATACGAAACAGCAAAGAAAAACAGTAAGGTAAATACTCAACGAGTTGAACAAAGTTAAGCGTAACTGTGGCCCAATCGACAGAGGTTTTCTTGTAAATGAAATCCCGCAATAAACGGACAACACGTTCAGTTTACCCGACAAGTTTGAAAGGCAAGCGAAGATGCCCGGGATAAGGCACGCGTCTCTCACGCAAGTCACAAACTGGTGTATGAATTGCATCGTATAAATTGATCATTGTGTCCGTAAATTCGACGTGTTCAAAAGCCAGAAAAACATGCAGATGAAACGTTAAGAGACTCACTTGAAAAATCCGGTTTGTAGAGGTTTTAGTGGCTTTTTTTTCATAAAACACAACCTCCAAAGAATATTTTCCCAACTCTTACACCAATTGACAAACTCTAGGCGAAATAAAATTCGGAGTGTAACTTGAAAAACAAAAGAGGGCCCACCTTCACAAAATTTAATGCTCAGTTACTTGGTGGTAGCAGACTAAGAAGGCTAGACGCTGAGGAGAGCAGATTAGCTACCATGTCAGTTGACCTATGCTCCAATACCTGATAAGACGGGAACTTGAGCAATGGTAATGTTATGAATTTAGCTAGCACATTCTATCCAAAACAGACCAAAGGACATCAGTGCGATGATGCCTCAAAGAAATAGTTTGGCTCAATGAGCCTTCCTCGTGTATTCTGTATTCATATGAGCATTATCATTATTATATTGTGACTTTTCTCGCCGTATTAGATACGAAGACTATATAACAGCGATCCAATTTTGTATGATATAGTTTAGAGGTTGAGTCGAACTCAGATGAGTTCTATTAGAACAATCTTGGCCAGGTGCACCATGTCTGGCAGGAAATAAGGCGCGAGCATCTCCAACTCCACATGGCTCGGTCGAACGAAATCGTTCAGCCGTGCGGCGCAGAAGAGACGATACACGAAAAGAGAAGAAAAAGACAGAAGCAACCAAGCACTCGTGAGGTGGGTCCCGTCCGTGGCCCCCCACACGGGAGCAGATAGGAGTCCCATGGGATGGGTCGCTGACCACCATTCGGCGGCCCACCTCGCGGAACAGAAGGGGAAATATAGAGAACCCAACTCTACAAAACTAACCTTCTCAGCAGGAACTGCGGCCAGATGCTACATCCCCTGCGGAGAAGGCACTCGGGACCCTTGGGTGCGAGATGCCCAAACATATTGTGGTAGGGAAAGGGCCCGCCACAATATGCCCCTGAGGGCTCATATGAGCAGTATACGAAAAGACAGCGGTCCTATAGCTAATAAGCAATACTCAGAATCGACCAAAACTAAAAACAGGTAAAGAAAAAATGTCACAATATATATCAAGAGAATATACCTTATGAGACAAACGTACGTTCCACAAAGTTAAAACAATCTCATAATATATTCGATATTTATCCGTCCGAAGTATCATAGAACTAGAAAAATGGCCACGATATTTTTCTCCCTAAAAAGACCCTAGTCTACATCGTACGATATTGTCTGTGCTAACAACTGAGGCGAAAAACCTATACAAATAAAATAGACATGGACTACCTACATACCAAGTTTCACTAAGCGAACGCACCTATGCTGCAACAACTTCGCAAAAAATTAAATCGTATGAAATAACAAGGCATAGACATGTTTCATTTGGATGCACAAGTGCAGGCTCCATCCTCAAAAGGAGACAGCATCATTTATGAGGCAGATTCAATGTAGCTCCCTCCCTATCCCATTTAACATTTTCTTTCATGAGTAAATTTGCTTCTCTGACAGGAGTAACACTGTATGAATTGTAACATATATGTAAATGTATGAAAGAAAGGGCTAATGACATTCCAGAGCTGCATTATCTTTGAGTGCGCTACAATCGCTGCGTAGCTACTAACCTGTAAAGAGGTGGTACTGTATTATGATTTCGGAAAACTTCACAGAAATAGCAAAATATAAACAAATGTATGAAGATAAGTCAATGAAATTTATTTTTAAATAAAGAACTTTGTATTAAAAACGGTAACTTTCATGATTTCGAAAAATTTCATAGAAATAGGAAAATATGAACATATGTACGAATTTTATGAAATATTCACCAAAAATTCGTATTAAAAGCATACGAAGATAGAATTAAAAACAGAAATTATCATGAGTTTGGAAAATTTAAGAGAAATAGGAAAATATGAACATATGTACGAATTTTAGGAAATATTAAATAAAAATGTTCGCAGTACTGTCACATGCCACAGCTAGACACAGTTATATAGTTGCCAAAGGCCGAGGCCTCTGAAGAAAAAGGAACGTTAACCAATTTCTTCTGTCAGTGGACAGCGCATACTAACCGTAATGTATTTGTGAAGACTGAGGCCTGTTTGGTTGATATAATTAATAGAAACATAACACATCTCCGTTACCGAAGTAGCCACAGTAGATGCCCAAGCACACCTTGCATTGCCGTGGACGAGAATCTCAAGTAAGAGTTACCAGCAACGCCAACGATGACGTTTAAAATTGTTTATACACTTATTAGGTACAAAATAAGAAAACTGAGTAGACGAATGAACGCTGTATGATATCTATCAAAGCAATAATAAAACTTTGCAAAGGCACCACGATGCCCTCAAATCCTCATTTAAATTTAGCTTTTGCACCGACGATGAGAAATTTTATGGCCAATCGACAAGAACAACTTTTTCACCGGCATTTTGTTTGCCAAGCAGATGAAATAAATCGCTTCATCCATAACGCAATGGTTGATTAACTTGATTGGTAATGTGATTCTAAATTAGAATCTAAAGTGACAAAATCATTTAGGAATTTCGATTATTAATTTTTCACGGCAAAGTTACTTTAAGGAAAGCAAAGAAATTATAGAGCTTTTTTACTCAGATGTACGTAAATAACCAATGACAGCTTGTTACAGAGCAGTGCTTGAAACAATGTACGTAAAAATTCAAATGAAAGTGAATGTAAAAATTCAGTTGAAAGTGTTCTTACAATTAAGCATTACAAGTCAGCATCATTTGCGTTCTAGGCAGGACACAAAATCCTACCCCAATACTTTCATTCGTGTTCAGAAAGCGCATAAGCGACACAATTTTTTCTTGTATATAATTTAAATCTCAAGGGAAATTATTTTTGGTGATATGAATTTAAAACCATTTTTGAGGTTTACCGCATTACAAAATCAAAACAATACTTCAGCTGCCCCATGCATTAATAAACTCAAACTTCATCACAGTATCGTTACATTACAAAAATCACGCCATTTTCGTTATTTTACAAACCCATTAGAAAATCAAGCTCAGGTCTCTCAACCCCGAACACTTTTCGACTCGTAAGATCACTTTCTGCTCACTCAAATACACTAGAGGCTTATTTAGAGCTTTCGTTCTTGCACAACGGATTAGAAGTCACGAAGTCACTTCCACAGACATATTGTAACAAATAAGTATTTACCATTTTTGCATCGAGGCATTAATAAAATTATGACCAGTATTCGCTTATGCTAAAGTTTTCCAATCGCACAATTCTTCTGCCAGCCCAAACTTCAGACCACTTCGCGATGCCTACTTTCATATGCGCATAGAGTAATTTGTTTCTGAAGTAGCCTACCATAGCTGCATTCTCTTTCCAAAGTCATACAGCAGCAATTTCAGCTTGAGTATTCAACAGGACAAACACGCAAGACCAAAAGTGAATTTTCGTCACCTTCAATTTAAAATTTTTACACAAATATTGTAATACAATAACGAACTCATTAAAAAAACGCAAAAAATTATATAACGGTGTAGAGAGCATGGGGAGTATTAGTAAAGAGAATGTATACACAGTCTGTCGTAGACTGTTGGAATCCAGAGGAAAGTAACGCTGGTATTGCACAGTTTAGCTAAGACATCAGCTAACAGAATCTCATTTTCACAGAATATTGCAGTTCGAGACGGATAGTTCGACACTGTAGGCGAATGACAGCATTAGCTAAGGAGAGAGATGGAGCGACCGAAGATTTAAGGTTCGATAACAGGCTTTGCTTTGCAAATACGAACTTGTCGTCTCCGTTATATCAGAAAACGTATGCGTTCTGAAACAGCTAATAAATAGAGCACAGTTTCCCGTCCCACGAACACGAAAGAAAGCGTGGGATGTGGGCGGGGCTCACAAGTAGAGCATTACTTTGCACGTAAAAACTACGGTAGAGAAATTGTGCAACTTTCTGAGAGTTGATAATGGCAGCATTACCTAGATTCCGCCTCAGCAACATGGGAGAATGCGTGGGTTTTCACGAGTATTCATTATTGGTAGATCATTACTTTCCGTTTCAGTAACATGGAAGAAGGCGCAGGATTTTGACACCAATCACAAGTAGTAGATCATTACTTTCCGGCTGGGCAACATGCGAGAATGTGAGGAAACATTTTCATTACATCGGAGCTTGTAGCGCCGGCAGAGAGGGAACATTTCACTGTGAGATGGA
>LQNS02278165.1:10093626-10115846 GCA_001587735.2 Parhyale hawaiensis
GAACATTTCACTGTGAGATGGAGAAGATGTCTAGGCTGAATTTGCCAGGCCGTTTCCTCACCAGCGACACGGCCACTGCACAAAAATGAACAATCAGTCAAATGTACGTACCTTTCATGCTAATATTAGTCCAGATTTGTAATACTTGAAGCAAGAACGCGGACCGTAGGCATGACTAGTTTCTTTGTAACTCGGATACGGGTGATGAACATGCGCGTGGTAGCAACCATGGGGAGGGAGTGGTCAAGGGGGCATGTTAGGCTTTCGACATTTGCTTTCCTCCACAAAAAAGTTATTAGTTGGTAGGTAACGTGTCGTGCTCATTATCTCTACAAGAAAAATACATAGAATTTGAGCATAATGTAGTACACAAAATTGGGACTGAAATATTTACTTATGTGTATGCCCACGCTAAGGTCGAAGGAGTGCAGCCTTTAAAATTTACATTGCTTTATCGTACTCGTAGAAATAGCATTATGAAAGTAACCATATATGATCACGAGACCAGCAAAGGGTTCATGGTGAGCAGCAAAATCCAAGTTTTGATGCACCAAGCAGACAGAGCAAATCTTCTACATTTGGCAGGCAGGTAAACAAACAAGTAGGTAGTGCGTCACGTTCAGTTGGTTAAGGATACCGTACTTATACAGTATCACATTTTTACATTCATTTCTTTCATCTATGCTTTTGGTGCACATGCACTGTTTTTTTTTTTTTTTAGCACATGCACTATGATAATGGTTAACCGATCATGTGTGATTTTATGAGTTAACACTCTTCTCCTTTTAGTAAATTACTTATTATTATCATTATTACCTATACAAGTTAGTGTAAGTCCTCATCCAAAACAAATAAGCTGTTCTAACATAGGAATAACAAGAAAAATATAACATGGCAAAAGAAACGCAGAAGGCATGTATGAGGGTGTTGCCACACAGGGAGTATGTACATGAAGATAACAAACCAGGAAAGATGAAAAGAACTGAGGAAAGTATTATCAGTAGGAGTATGTAGCTAAATGGTAAGGAGTGTTGTGAGTAAAAGATTAGATTATAGAATAGTTTAAGCCTCTATCTCCATAACTTGAGTGATCTAATAGAGGAAGCAATATAAAGGAGATAAAGCATGTGGATAGAGAGGGGGAACCCATGCACTGAAGTGTTCCCACACAGGAGCACTGCACAAGGAAACAGCAAGTCGAAAACAAAACGAAGACCAGAAAAAAGTAACATCAGTCAAAGTATGAAATCAGAAGAAAGCGGGCACGAAAGACTGACATCCCAAAGGCCCAGCTAACGGTTGAGGTAACCTACATGGTCCCCCTGGGGTCGCTGCTCCCCACGACAGAGAATAGGCGAACCTAAACTAACCTAACCCTATGGCCTACAGCCCGACCTATGCTCCCTGAGGGGCTCTGTAGTGAGCACGAAGCAAAGTTGTCCTATAGTGCTAACTCAGCACAGGTAACCTATTATTTTGTACCCTCGAGGCGCGATTCACCATAACGGCGATGACACGTGCGAGTCAAAAGAACGAGTATACATATATCGTCATCTTTTCGTCTGAACGTTTTGTTGAACGCTCGTAAACGCAGCTTTGAGATTGGCAACAAATGGTGTAAAAATGTTTACCGTCAGTTCAGCGCCGTTAGTTAACTTTCAGTCTCTCAGACATATTATTGTATCTGAAGGGATTTATAATTCAAAATCCTTTGCAAGTGTGTGCTTTTTAAATAAGCACATCAGCACATTCGGACGAAGAGATGACGATTCTCGTTCTTTTGAGTAGCGTGAGGCACCGCCATAACAGAGGTAGGGCGAACCTAACGCTAGGCTTCGTATTCCTAAGCTGTACACGAAGCGCTATCCAAAAATTCGCATAATATCTGTGTCTTTCACAGAACCTAGCTGGTAGTTGCCGTGAAAAAGACACCTCAAACATTCTTTGTTAGTGTCCTACGCGGCTCTCCGCTAAGCAACTGCGTTAGCTAGCTTTACTGGGGTGTTTCTAATGGTCGTGAGTCGTGTGACACACGAAATTGACGATGACGGACTTCCAAGAGCGACGTGTCTGCATTATCTTTTGTTTAGAACTCGGGAAAACCAATGCAGAAACGCATCTAACACTAACAAGCGTTTTGGGAAAGACCGTCCCTTTAGGTCCCCGTCAAAAGCACAAAACGTTTTATGTTTTAAAGATGGCAGAACATTGGTTGATGATTATAACATATATCTGTTTAGGACGGCCGTCAACGGGTAGAACGCCTGAAAATACTATCCTTGAAGATCGTATGCTAACCATCCACGATGTGTGCTACACTGGGGGGTGGAGCCTGTCGTATGGGACGTGTCAATGGATTCTGTCCGACAAATCGAACATAAGACGGACTGTTACAAAGTTTATATCGCAATTTCGCAGCACCGACCTTAGTTTCAGGCAAAGAATAATACGACTGTCATTCCTCATCCGCAGTATTTACCTGACGCGGCACCTTGTGACTTCTTATGCTCTAAAATGAAAATCAATTCAAGGGCCGAAGATCTGACACAGTTGAGGAAATTCAAGTGGAATCGCAAGCGGTAGCTACTAAAGAACTTTGCGAAAAAGAAATTTCAAAGATCTTAGAGTTTATGGACAAGCCGCTGGGAGCCGTGTCTCCTCTGGCAAGCGGACTATTTTGAAGGTGACGGTGGTGAATAAGATTCCCGTGAGGTACAACCATATTTGTTCAAGTAATTATTATAATTGTATACAGGGTTTGCCCGCCGTATCAAATACGACTATACAATAGCGTTCCAATTTCGTACAGCACAGTTATATCGATTCGAACTTAGCCGAGTTCTATTACATTAATTTCGGTCAGGCGTGCGACCATTTATAAAAGGATATGAAGCGTAAAGCATCTTTAACCCTACACGGCTCGCCCGAACGAATTCGCCGAGCCATGCGGCAGGGCAAAAAACTTGAAAATTAAAAAAAAAGGAAACCGAAGAAAGAAACACTCGTGCGGAGGGTTCCTTCCGTGCCGCCTCCCCCACACACGGGAGCAGATAGGAGTCCCATGGGATGGGTCTCTTGCCACCATTCGACGGTCCACCTCACGTAGCAGTAGGAAAAGGTAGAGAACATACCCAACTCTACAAAACTAATCTTGACAGCAGCAACTGCTATCAGGTGCAATATCTGCGGAAAACGCAATCGGGTTTGCCCCTGGGTGAGAGAAAAACTTCTACGTCCTTTTTTGACCAATTTAAAGCAGGTGATTCACATCTGTATGAGTGATCATTTTAATCTACAATTATCCCTGTATCACTTTCAAACCTTTTCCCTTTGTTTCAGATCTGAGTGTCATGTCTAACCAGAGAAAAGCTATATAATTTAATCGCTTCATGAAGCAGGGAAGAAACAGTGCAACACTGCTAGACCGCTGAAAATTCGAAGGCAGACAGTGTCTCCAAGACGATCAAAAGGTTTCGAGAGCATAGCCATGACGGTGACCGCCGTGGACGAGGCAGAAAACGGTCTATCAGAACATCTCGAAAGCGAAAAATCATCAAAAAAAGGGTGCAGCGAAATTTGGAGGTTTCAATGCTAAGTATCGCCCGTGACGTTGGAGTTAACCGCGAATCAGTTCGTGTGATGGCTAAAGCCGTCGCCCCATTGACGAGACAAGCGACGTACAACGCGACAAATTTGTTGCACGGCAAAATGCAACTGCGGGTACAGCAGTCTGCTGCCCCCACCGCCGCAACTGCGATGCCTCGCGACACCCGTGCATTGCTGCGACACGACTCCCGTAAAAATCGCATTGCGTCGCTTGTTGCTCGGGTCTGTCCCCGGCAACTTGCAACTCAAGCCTTAGAAGCCCTGGAAAGTGCAGAAGCTTACAGACGCGAACAAACCCGCGAGGAGGGAAAGATGTTAGGCGTTGTTGAGGAGGGCCGCGGGTGACAACTGGGAGCGGATTCTTTTCCCCGATGAGAAGTTGTTTACGACTGAACAAGCTCGCAACTGTCAAAATGACAGAGTTTGGTGTCAACATCCTTTTGAAAATCTTACACATGTTCAATATCGCGAAAGAACCCTCGATCAGTCATGGTTTGGGCCAGAATCCGCGCCACTAGCAAAACACCTCGGTTTTGTTGAGGAAGGAGTGGAAATCAATCAAGAAACCTACCGAAAAGATATCTTGGAGGTTGTGGTACCTCCTTGTGCTCAGTCCCTTTGGAGACCAGCACTGGATCCTCCAACAAGATTCTGCTCCTGCTCACAGGGCTAAAGGAACTTAGGACTGGTGCCGCTTGAATTTTCCTGACTTCGCAACAAGTCAAGAATGGCCTTCGTACTCACTTGACCTGAACCCTATGGATTATTCCATTTGGTCGATCTTGGAGGCCAAAGCCGGTCAGTCCTCACGAAAATTTGGACTTTCTCAAAAAATCCTTGTTGATGGAATGGGGCAAAATAGGCGAGGAAGAGCTGCGGCCCACGGCTGAAAACTTATGCAAGCGCTTGAAGTTCTGTGTCAAAGCTAAAGGTGGCCATTTTGAAAACTTTTTCTACTGTTACTCAGTTGTTCATTAGCTGCATGATAAGACCATGTTTGCTACTTTTGTCCCTTTGTTGATAGAAATATATGTTATAACAGTTGTCTCCATTATTTTTTGTCTCCCGGTATATTCTGACATGGAAAGGGCCCGTCAGAATATACCCATGAGTGCATTTGTTCCAATATCTACTTGGGAAATTTTAAGTAGCACGTAGTAGGAAATTTTGTGTCTGTGTGTATATATAATATATATGTTACATAGCTTGCTATTATATATTTTCAGGAACGGATGTTATGGATACATACTCATATAGGTACTTGACAAATAGGTGCATTTCTATGTCAGCATGTAAGGTATACCTACCGTATATGCGTACCAAAAGAGCTACGAGTAGCTAGCTATAATTAGAACCACCCATGTATATTTGGGCAGATTACGATAGGTTCGGTTTACCAAGAATAGGCGCTAACCCAACTTATATGATGCACTAATAGTATCTTGAATCTCAGGTAAGCTATTCCGGAACCAAACGTATTTCGTTTATTTCTATGTATAGCACATATTTTCTAATTATATGTTGTACATTATGGTACTAGTATCCCTCCTATTTCACCCTATTCAACTCGATTAATTTGAAACTTTTCAATGGTTATAAATTCCAGTTTCCCTGCCGTTAGGGTAGATGTGCAGTAATATATAACCTAACGAATAACCTTTACTAGACGTGGAAGGGTCTATTTTTTGACAGAGCAAACGCCACAATAAGCTTCTTTTCAGGAAGAGCAACCATTGCCAAAAATTTCTCAAAATATTACTTCAGCGCACTGAAGTAGCACACCATAGACAAGGACATTTATTGTACATAATTTAGTTGACTCCAGTGGAAGGGTTGCAGACTTAGCCTTGGCGGTTTAGGAGTCAAGTCGGAGACCCACTGCGTTCATTTCCGACTCCTGAGAACCACTTCACAAAAGCTACAACGTCCTGTAGATTTAATCAGATTTTCTGGTTTTAAATTACGTAAATTATGAAAGTTATCGTAGCAAAGGTCAGCAAATACCGTACTTTGTATTGGCCTAGTCCATGTGTTTCACTATGGATAGCGAGTAGGTAGTTGGTCCAAGTCGAGTTTCGCCTAATGCTAAACATTTACGTTTGGTGAATTAATAACTTCAGATCCCAAATGGTGCAAATAAACAAGATTCCATTGCACATACCAAGAAAATACTTTCTTAATGTTAATAATGTGTGTATTTCTGGCAGCTAGAACTTAGCTTGAAAAAAAAAAAAAAACAGTCGAACAATATTCATTTATAAATTACTTTGGTATAAATTATAATAATTTGAAGTCCCTAATAGTACTGATGATTCAAAATGACATTAAATATTGTACTAAAAAGTAGGTAATCAAAATTACTGGTGATGCAATATGCTAACTGTATTGACGAGTCGGAGTCGGTTTTACAGACAAACCAAGTGCAGGGACTTTACCTATTCAATTCTGCAACCCTATCCACTAGGAAACTACTATACCAGATAAAAAAAAAGTTATACAGAGAAAACTGGAGACGCCACGTGACCCCAACAACGCCCCGTCCCATGCTATTGATGCGAGTTTCAGGTGAATTCGAGAGACTGATATTTATTTCCTTGATAATTGTTAGGAGCACGAGAAAGAGGATGGTAAAGATTAGAGCAGACATCTCCTGATACTAAAGGCGAAAACCAAACGGGCAGGTTATATTGTTTCCTCTTTCACTAAATTACTACATTTATGAGAAGTAAGCGAGTATCACCGCAGTCACTTTGAATATATTGGCGTAAATTAACAAAAAGTACCACCTTTTTTACAGATGCGTTTTTATATATGTAAAGGTTCCAGCCGTCACAGAAGACAAAACACTCAACAAAAAATACTATGAAGTACTTACTGCATTCAAAATCTCGCTTGGAGAAAACATAGTGGCGCTTAACTCAACGTAGTATGTTGACAGCTTGACCCAACTCCTTTTTCAAGAACTTTTCAATGAAAACAATGCAATGCCATCTAGAAACCATTGACTTATCTTATAATTATAGAGTAGAGTCAGCCAAATCGGTCATAAGAAAGCAACATCACCTTAAATTCCGACTATGACAACATTGAAGTTCAATCAATTTTGCAAGTCGAGTTCGATATTTGTAGGAAAAAATCTTGCAAGGTGCATAAGTAGCTACTGCAGCTGATCAATGTTGCTCTTTCAATGATAATTCAAACCTTATATGAATGTAGGTACTAATTATGGCAAGGCTGTTCGTCGACATCACTGGCGGTGAACTCATCCACACAGTTTACTCAGAACACAACTGAAACTGGCATCAACGGACTATCCGTATCCAGTGAAGTAATCTATTAGGCAATTGATACCTGATATTAGAAAGAAAGTGTGAATTGACAACCTTAAAATTAAAGTTCCGGACGTTAGGTTCACCCATCCTATGTTGTGGGGTGCGGCGACCCCAGGGGGCTCGTGTAGGTGACCTTAGCTATGAGCTAGGCCTTCGAGACTTCTTTCTTTCGTGCTCACTTTGCTCCCCTCCATTTTCATACTCCTACTTGCATATTCTGATCTTCCTATTCTTTCCTGACTTGCTGTTCCCATGCGCGTTGATCCTGTGTGAGAACACCTTTGTGCATGGGTTCCCCATATTTCTTTAGTCATGCTTGCTATATGTCCCTTGCTTCTTCCGCTGTTAGATCGCCGTTGTTGTGGAGACGGCGGCTTAAATTACTCAATATAATAAGCTCCAGAAAAGTTATAGCCAATCAGAAGTAATTGTCTAGTCTAGTTTACAGTACGCGAATTGAAGACACCATAACCCATTTGCTACTGCGACTTTGCTCTTTCATGCGTTTTTTAATCACGTATTCATTTCTCCCCGAACAGTGATGAAAATTCTGCTTGAGGCTTCGTCCGCACGCCAGTCCGTGTGTCTGCATGTTACGTTTTTCAATATTAGGGAGGTATTCAACTTGCTAGATGCTCTGACTTTCACGTAAGGATGCACAACCATAGCTGTCTTCTTTTCGTTTCTAGAGTAATATTTCACTCAGTTTCGAAGCAAAGACAAGAAGTTCATTTCACCCGTATCATTTCACGCCATATATATAATATTTACTTTGCTGATGACGAACGGCGTTAATAGTAGTTGGACATCTCGACTCTATAATATTTTTCTGAAGTTACTGTGCAATGTCTAATGAAATACAATGACATCACAAGAGAATAGAAGGTTACGCTGTTACGACTCTTGAAATTGGCCCTGTCTGTTGCATAGCTATCACATCAAACAAAGCAGAAAAAATGGAGTAACGGATCAATATCAACGGGTGCCGTAAAATGGTGCAAAAAAATCTTATACGTCTATAAATAGACTGAAGCGTGTAAGATTAGTCTATGAAGGACTAAACTATCCGTAAACTGTGGGGAAACAGAGCTGAGAAAAGGTGTGCAAATATATAGGATAACAATGCACGACGTACCATCGTATTTCTATGTCATTATCAAGACACAGGTGCAAATTCTTTGCTGACAAAATAAATGCGCGTTTCACAGGGGATACGAGACGATTAGCAAAGGTTAAACAGGTTGTAAAGCAGACGGGCTGCGTACCGATAGACAGAGTGAGTCAAGCGGCGGACATCAGTTCAGACGGGGTCGGTTAAGTTAGAAGCGCTACCTCAGCTCAAACTAAGGTTAAGTGAAAACATTAATTAAGCGTAGAGTTTCCACGGGTCCCGCCAGTAGCGATAAAGTAGCAACTGACCATGTGCAAAAAACTTATGGAGCAGGAGAAAATATTGAAGCGGCACTGTTAACTGATGATTGATACCTAGTCATTTTCTACTTAATGTACTAGAGAATTTAATTTTTTGGCGTAAGAAACTCGTCAATCAACGGTTTTTATTCAAATTACTTTTTTCAACTGAAATAATTTTCAACTGCTTCTATTTAAATTAGGTAAATTTGCGGGTTAACATAGCTCACTTATCAAATACTATTAAACTTCTGGTGAAATAACTACCTATACATCCTATTAGCCGTTTTTCCATTTAAATTAAATTTTTGGTTTAAAGTAACTATCAAGTCAACTAGTTAATTCAATAATCATAACAACTGCCCAATTTTCAGACAAGCTACGGGAGATGCTCAATTGTCAGAGAAAAACCGGACAAAGTTTAATACTTCAATGTGCATGCCTGTAGGCCTAATTGCAGGTACTGGAAATAACGGATTGGCAGCAATGGCACTGGGCACAATCCAAAGAAGTAATCAATAACCACAGGCAGGATACGTAAAATAAAGTTTGGAAAGTACCAGTTTTAAAAACATATATTTAATGCAGTTCAAACCAAGCACCAACAGCGATAAGGTATTTACATGGCAAAAAAATACACACACACAAAATGCAACACGAAAGAACACGCTGAGAACCTTTAAATTATAGATACCTTCAAAAGTAAGAAGGTTAAAAATGTTTTAGACTAAAATAGTTTTTCTAGCATGCAGAAGTGGAAATCCGTCACAGAAGCAAATCGTTTCTTGTACCGAAAATTGAAAAATGGAAAGCATGAAGAGTTGTCGCTGGCGCAAACTTGTTAGTCGAACACCTGAGGCACAATTTTGAGGGGATTTACGGGAGCAACTGCCAGCCTCCATAGCTTCCCTCGCGCTTAGTTAGCTATAAAAATATTATACTGTATATGATATACCTTGTTCGGAACTGAAACTTATCATCACTGTTACGGTCTCAAATGTTTAATATGTTCGTTAGTAAACTTTTCACTTTTGTTACTGAAATGTGTGATATTCGTTCTTTACGTAAACTTTTATCTCCGATGGTAATTCGAATAGTACATCTCTGTTAGGCAGTAACTTAAATTTTTCATCTTTTTTCATTCCTCAAATTTTCCATTAGTTGAACCGGTTCAAAAAAGGAAGTTGATTTGAGTAGCGAAGCACCACAGGATTGCGACTAACGTGACTTTTGATTACGGTAGCAATTAAACTATTGATTAGATTAACGGACCCAGACCATACGGTACCGTCCATAGCTTTCACTGGAGCTCGCCTGTGGCCGGATGCACAAACGCCTTGTAAAGTTACAGTAACGTACACTGTACAGTTCTTTGAAGAAGTTTTGATATCACGGCTCAGATTTTGTCACTTATTTATACTAATCTCCACACAGTTCAGACCTAAGTGGTTTGAACCTCCAACTAATGTACACCTAATTAATGAACTGAGATTCAATCTTTGAATCAAAGAAGAAAAATGCAAAACTTCAACAATCACAGCATTCGTGTCTGCAGCTGGACAGTTACGATGCTTGTAATTTTACAAGGCACTTGAGCATCCGGCCCTTGGAGCAAAGCCTTTTACGTAGTCAGATTTCTAATGATAGTGGTAGACACTAAAATTTTGTTACCAAACAGATTTGCAAAGGAAGGAGTAGTTATAGAAGGAAATAAAAACAGATCTATAAAGGTTACTAGGGCAGAGAAGAGTAATTTGCTGTGCCATAGAGCACATGTTACAGTCTATGCTGTGCAATGCATTTTCAATAAAATACACATGCAATAACTTCCAAAAGTATATACAGGAACTAAAAAATTACACTTAAGAGTAACATACAAACAGGAGCTATAGGATGGATCGCCAACAACACTCGACGCTAGTAACAGCTTGTCTACGTTGGAAATGTTAGAATTAAAAATAATATCAAGGCTCCAAAATGAAGAAATGCTACGCGAAAGAATATTACAAATGTTTGAAAACGTGATCAATGCATCTGAGAAACACTAATTTACAGTAGCACTAAATTATGAGTTTTGTAGCACAACGCACTGGCCAACAAGGGCTGCATTGGCTTGAGAAAAGGAAGGGGTGTAGCTTCAGTTTATTGAAAGAAAAAGTGAAACAAATGCCCGAAGGTGTTCCTACACAGGATCAACGCGCATGGGACCGGCAAGTCGGGAAATAAAAGGAAAAAGACAACAAGCATCATCGGTTGGAGTATGAAGATGAAAGGAAGCATTCGTTCACGACAGACATAGCTACATCCCGCAGGCCTATCTGATGCGGAAGTAACCTACGGGGATCCCCGGGGCGTTACTCCCCATAACAACTGGAAGGGAACATAGGTACATAAATCAGCTTACCAGTACCTAATGGGAAACTGCCGTGTGCTGGGCAGTAATATGTGGCAAAGGGCAATAAACAAGGCATGGGGGGAGGGGGGAGAAGAGAGTCGCCACGAACATTGGACAAATGTTTCCTCAACTAACCGAGTATCGCACCATGAATATTGCATTTTTTTAAGCAAATGACCGTATCGATACGTTTTGCTTTCAGATCACCTTCAGTATGAGCATTAATCTTGGTGAGTAGCAGAGGAGGCTCTCTCTTGCCATGGAAAAAAAAAAAAAAAAAATAGAAAATTTCAAAGGTGCAACATTTATGGCGTGGCCCCTGGTAGTATACACATGNCGATACGTTTTGCTTTCAGATCACCTTCAGTATGAGCATTAATCTTGGTGAGTAGCAGAGGAGGCTCTCTCTTGCCATGGAAAAAAAAAAAAAAAAAAATAGAAAATTTCAAAGGTGCAACATTTATGGCGTGGCCCCTGGTAGTATACACATGCCCCCACGCCACCTGGTAGTACACACATGCCCCCCAAAAATACAAGCGAAGAGCCCCAAAATCAAAAGAATCATTATAACATTTTCGAAAAGCAAATATCACCTTTATACAATCAAGTACACCAAGCCATGCATGAGAAAACAATAGAACATAATACAAGAAGCAGGGTAGCAGAATCAGACATTTTGGGGAATCGGCGGTCGGAGTCAATAATGAGCAGGACCTAGGAGGCGGAGTAGGTGAAAATGAGCCTATTTTATTAAGGAAGAGTTGGGGTCGGTAGGAGTAGGATATTTTGGGGGCTCAAGGTGTCAAAGTCGGAAACTGGCAGGGTTCAGGAGTCGGACTTTGACCGTCCTACTCCGCAACTCTGCCACATAGTCAACAACGCTGTGTCTACAACCCAGGCCACAGTTTCCAAGAATAGCTAATGAATGATTGCTACCACAGCACTGGACGTGCCAAAGCCACATCAAGTATCACTACAGGAAATTACGGGTTCAGTACCAAGCTACTAGCTCTATCAGGGTTTACTGCCTTACTACAAAAGCATATTTTGCCCGTAGGAATAACATTGAACAAATAACCCTTGTAACAAAATTACACAGCCTGGTATAAAGAGGTTCAATCTAAGCCATTAGTATTTTGTGGGGTAGCTAGATTCTTTAAAAAACAAGATTCTCATAGCAACGTAAATGAGGAAAAGTACATCAATGAATGTAAACAGGCAAATACTACAACGTGGGCTTTGTACAGCCTAGTGCTTCCCATGAAGTACATACACCAAGCTAAGAAGTAAAACTACAGGAAATGACGGATATTTTCTACACCAGGAAAGAAAGTTTCAAAGGGTAGATACCAGAAACCATGGCTGTTTACACTGCAATATATGTAGCAAGGTACATGCAACAAGCCAAATAAAACAGGAATAAAAAATAAGTAGGGTAGTAAGGCGAATTCCACAATGAAATGGCAACAATAAAACATTATACATGCAACAATGTACATCAAATCCCAAAAAAAACAGACAACAAGACGGCAAGTAAGGGCCAATATTAAACTAGAGCACCCTGAGAGCGCATACCTCCACCAAGCGAGGCACCGGCTACGAAAAATTAAAATTGGTTCTGAGACCATAATTTTCTTTGCATCAACACCAAAATCTAATTATTTGTGCCTTCCAATAGTGTTAACAGCTTTAGTAATTTTTTGAAGATCTGTTCACAACTTTGCGAGTTACTATGCTGCAAACATGCATAATGACAAACATAAGTCAAACATACAAACGAACACACCGATTTGCACCAAAATTTGATCATTTATGCCTTTGAACAATACTAACATCTCCTATAAATTTCATAAAGATCCATTCATTATTTTTTGAGTTATTGTGCTAAGAAGCATAAAATGAAAAACAGTGACAAACAAACAAACGNGGTCATTTACTCTTCATAATATACCTAACAACTCATGTAAATTTCATAAAAATCCGTTCATAACTTTTTGAGTTTTAGCATTGAGAAAATGAGGCAGACAAACAAACGGGTCGACAGATCTTCACCAAAAGTTAATCATCTGTTCCTCTCAACATACCTAACAATCCCTGCAAATTTCGTCAAAATCGGTCCATAACTTTTTCAGTTATCTTGATGAGAGGCAGGAAGAGAGACAAACAGACACAGACAAATCCAACGAAAACATAACCTCCTTGGCGGAGGTAACAAGGAGTGTCCACAGGCAGATTCCCCACAGTAGCGTGCTTCCATGCCACACGGTACACTAAGGGTTCGGTATATTGGTTTGTAAAAGTCGATCTAAGAAAACTTTTAAATCTGAAACCTTAGACTGGTGATTTGGCTCCGCCCCGTTAATCGAATTTTTATCGTTAACCTTGAATCAATTACCCATGGGATGGCAAGAAACTAAATCCTGTAGCGTAAAATGGAATTCCCCACCATCTCAAGCATGCCTGGGTTGTGTTTAACACCTGGAACACGATTTAAGGTGTCCAAACACACGCTGTTGTTCGACGAGTGGACTTGGCTTAGATCGACTTTACTGAGCCAAGAGAACAAGCCCCAAGCCAACCACAAGAACAAGAGTGCAGTGCACTATCTAAACCAAGACTGGCGGCTGGTGCGGTTGGCCGCGCCAGCAGCAAGAGCCATCTTACTGAGGTTGTCCTGGGGTCGCAGGGNCTGGGGTCGCAGGGGCTGGTCCAGCACCGACCCGATGGCGTCTATCCATTGGTCCCGCTCCTCTGAAGACAGTGCCGATAAGACGAATGTGCGGTCAGGAGTCTTCAGGTGAAATGGAAAGCCCTGTAAAGCAATACTTATATACTGGCGCCATAGGATGTTGAACAGCACAAGCGTCTGTCTCTACTTCAATGGTGACCTTATGGAAGGTACAGTAAGGGACGTTCAGAATGTCGATAAAAACGTAGGATGTAAGGGATACCCTAATTTTCTCCTATCTAATAATGAAAACGTAATGGTCGTGCAGGCGCAAGAGTAAAGGAAGGTAAATAAAAAGATAATTGATGGGGTCAACTTTACCGCACCCCCTTCCTCTCCGAGAAACACACATGCACTGATTGCTGCTGCAGACATAGCCCATTTGATCCTATGGAAGTACAATATATGGTTGCAGGTGACATGCGCCTCCGCGCCATACAAATTTAATTATTTGGCTGGCAAGCCAGAACTGGCAACCCTCAGCATCAATATCAGCGCCTCTAGCCTGCTACTGCTGCGATTATCACGGCAGGAAAAACTAGTGGTTTTTTCCTGCAGTCCCAGTAGCTACAGAAACACGCACACATTCTCTCCCACTCACGCAAGATGCTCTACGCCATCCACAACATTCATCCTTGTGAATAAATCAACATAATTCCTACAATTGCTTGCCCTTTACAAACCGTAGTCTTACTTGGGAAGGGACCCCGTCAGAAGGTGTTTTCGGAGGGCCAGGGCACGTGTTAAAAACCTTGCTAGGGTTCAATTATAACATCTATAGCTCAAGTTAGATGCTAGATTAGTACCTAACTCCCACATCCCTTTTGCTTTTATCAACGTAGGTACCAACTTTCAATACGGTAGATGCAACACGATGGCTTGGAAGTGGCGGTGTGTAGCGCTACAAGCGCAAAGATTCTGAGCCTTGGCACGATAAGGGCAATAAGGTTTTATCTCAGAGTTTGACAGCGACCTCATTGAGTTCAACTTAAATTTGTCGTACAATTAGCTAGCGCTACTGACAGAATATCAAGGTGCAATGGAATTCATGTTGGTTAAGGCCGCTGCAACGAGGTTTCACCAAGAGAGGAATAGAAGATATGAGGTATGGTAGCATCCGCAGGGGAAAACTAGGGGCCTGTGCATGAACGCGGGTAAGAATGGCCAGTTAGGGAGATATGGGAAACAGTACAAAGACATTCAGTAATAGCAGTAGTACAGGCAAAAGGATACAACTCGGTGGAGGTGGAAAATTGTTACATAGATTCGTGTCCTAAAAATAATAGCTACAGACTAGCTCAGTTTTCACTAACACTCACGGGCATTTATGCACTTGCGAAATGAGCGCACCGATTCTGTTGAACTTTACACTCACCTGATCTTTACAGTTTTTGGGCACCCCAAGTTCAATTGAATAGCCGTCGTCTTTGTGACCTAAAAATATTTCTCCTTTGGGATAGGCGTCCTGCAAAATCGAGGGTAGCATTAGCATTGACACTTTAATTAATACATCCAATATTTACACGAAGTAGACGTGCGACTCAAAACAAAACCATAAGGTGATGCTGGTTAGAGACGGATAGGTGTTGTAGGTCTGTCACTGCGTAAACTCAAACTAGCTGGTATAAATTAATAAAATCACTGCGCAGAATAGCAATCACTGCCAACGTATAAAAAAGATTTATAAGTTGGGTTGCCATAAGTTTTTACCTGGTGTGGCACATAATCTCTTGCGTCCAAAAGCACATATTCCTTAGATAACAAGAAAAAGAGCGCAAGCTTGGTCATTACGTAGCAACCATTTGTCTCGTTCAAAACACACACTCTATAGGTAGTTGAATACCTATCAAAGACGCCTTATATAACACCAAAAACAGAGCCTATCTACCAGGTGAGGTACCAAGGTACATAAGCTTCAGCGTTGCAAATCCACCATAGGTTCACAACAAGCGCACAAGGGGGAGGGGGAAAGCCTCACCATCTGTCCGGTGTGATACATAAGCTTGCGATGGTCCAGGATAAACCAACGTTTGCGGTAACCATCCTGCTCCGCAGGCCCTGTCTTGCTTAGGTAGCCCTCTAGTGCGAAGTCCGTACTTAAAAATGGCACTAGCTGCTCACAGTCAAAACAATACAAATTATTATTATTGTTGACATGAAAGTAATAGATAGTAAGACATGTGCCAAGGTAAGAACCAAGTGAGAAGTGGAAATGACCGAGAATAAACAAGTTACGACTAATGAAAAAAGCTACAACCACAATAATTTCGCGTTGCTATTTACCTACACGGCACAAACATGAGTAAGAAGCAAAGTTAGTGCTAACATCCAGATCATCTTCAGGGCCGGCAAGGCGTATATTTCGATGTCACTAGAATTTTTATTTTATTTAATATTTTAACCCAAGTTGCTTACGAACCCTTTAAAAGTAACAGCAAAGCTATCCAATATTGACACAAAAATCTCCAAAATACACAGGCCAGTTACAACCTAAGAACATCAGATAATTGCATATCAACATAGCTAGAGAAAATATTGAGCAGGGAAACCTTACCTCACTTTCTGCCGCACTAGGATACGCGACCATAAATCTGTTGAGCTTGGCAGATCTAATGGCCATATACCAGTTGATTATAACATGACCACTCTCGTGGTAAACATAAATGTGTCGTGTGGAGCCGTCGGTGATATACGACAACTGTAAGCCATTGTCTTGGTGCATCTTGGCAGGTGCTAGGCATACATTGACTTCAGATAAGGGAATTGATGCTTTAGGGTCTTTGGAACTCTGCAAAGATAAAACAGTTATTAGCTAGCAAGGTATATCTTGCATTGTTGAGAATACGGAAGCTAACAATATTTCAAAACGCTCTGGAGACTTTAGATTTTAGTAAAAACAAGACACTCATTGGCATAATTTTAATTTTTAGTACAGGGAACCTGACAATTTTTCAGAGTGTGGGGTCAGTGTACCATGTCTGCAAAGTTGCGACAGTTGTTAGCCAGGTTGATCCTATACTTCTGAGTAAGGAGAGCTTAGCAAGGAAATGAGTCTGGTCGTGCCTACAAAAATGCTTAGGGTCCATGAAACTCTGCAAGGAAATTATGTTAATTTCAAATGACGCGAAGTGCTTCTTGAAACTAAGTAAAGTAACACTATGGAGAATTGAACGTGACACTTAGAGAACATTGGAATATCAGAGGCCATGTTAAGTCCCTCCGATCAATTGATACGGACATAGTGAGGACTTCGAGTCAACAAGACCCAAAACTTTGGGGACCATTGAAGGTAGCTACAAAGAAAGATATTATTTAGCTAGTTGGAAAAAAGGCTTGATCTGGCTAGTAATAATTTAGGAAACTAGCACGCTAAGTTTGTCCTCCATAGCAGGTAGCTATATATAACGACCTAAAATTGGTGACACCTACAGATGAGAACGCGTTATATCTTGGGATCAGGAACAGCACTCGAGTAGCTGATCCAGAGTTTTAAAATCACAAAAACAAATGCCTATGATCAAAATATTCGTTACCGCAAGATAATGAAAGACATTTAATGTTTACAGGTCGTTGTATACAATAGGTAGCTATCTACCAAACTACTTCGGGTTCGGAGCTATGAGCAATAGGGACCTACGTACGGCTTATTTAATCTACATGCATAGACCGCAACAGTACTTGACTCTTAGGTCAAAAAATTTTTGCGCAGAGCATTTGACACTGGCGGCCACGAGTCCAGCGACAGTAAGAAATTGTTCTGTATCTGTTGTATCTACTCTACGCACATAGACCTCAACACTGGTGTAGGTATATAAATGTGAAGTTAAATTTAGTTCTTATAGCTCATTATATTACAACTTGAAATTACTACTACAAACTGGAAACAACTGAAAGTGTTTAGAAGGCAACCTGCCCAACAAATGCTGGGTTCCCAAATGCAAGACTAATAGCGCACTGACCAAGATCGAGTAGGAGAAGAAGGATAATACTGCGAGCTCAACGTGAAGGAAAAATGTAGTGTATTCCGGTTTCCAAATAATCCGGACCTAACAGCAATCTGGCTTCGAAACATAAAGAGGGATAAGGCAGAACCCACACAAAATGCAGTCGTCTGTGCCAGGCACTTCACAGATGACTGCTTCCACAACGAAGTCACCAACGCTAGAGGGAGAAGATGATGCAAGATCAGTCAAGAAAAACGACGTACCCACACTCTTCCCTGACTACCCCTCCCTCCTACGACGCGTCCGTCCACCAACCGCGAGAGAGGTCGACGATAAAAATTGGCACCCTCGTCCGGTTCAAAGCTGACATCCAGCGTTTCACCAGACTGGAGGAGCTTATGGCCTCCGACAAGTTTTTCAACCTTGATGAGCTGCACGACAAGCTTATGAAAGACCCACTATCCGCCGACTTCCTCCTCACTTGGCCTGAAGCCCCCAACAATCTAGAGCAGCAAATTCTGGTGGCTTATATATTTGGAGCTCTTAGGCAACAGACACATTCCCAACGTTCAAATATCCATTTCTATTTATGAGGACGGGAGTTTCAAATAGTGTAAGAGGCAGTCACAGATAACGGAGTGTAAGGCTAGAGACGTAATAGGCAATAAGGGAGACAAGTTCCAGACAGTTTCACAGGGCAGGAACGCCATGGCCCTCCTAGTCAGTATGAAGGCTGATCTAGGTGACAAACTTAAGCAGGCAACTGACGCTCTCAACGATATTGAAGTTGAATCGCTTCCTACAGAACAGCGACATACGGTAATCCTCTGCAAGACACAGCTGCAGCTATGTCAGGCCAATAAGTTCGGTAGGAGGTTCATCAGCAAGTTTATACTCCAGTGCATCGTCAGGCAAAGAATGAGTCCGAAGCTCTACAGGAACCACCTGATGGACACCTCAGACCTCATCCTGCATAGTGTAAGCAAGTGCGAGATGGTTACACGAGTGGACCCCTATAAAGGGGGCATTGACCCAGAAATCCCAGGCAGCCTTCAGAGCCATCTGCGAGCAGCTTCGCCAGAAGAACCGCATCCTTCACATTGGTGAAGACGAGGTTCACACCACTGAAATGTTGGAGTTGTGCGGTAGCAACTTCCGTGGCCTTGCAGACGAGGGAGAGATTGCTAAAGTGGTGTTGATTGTCCACGCTTCCTCAGTAGGCTATGTGGCAATGTTGGCGAGATAGTGAGCATGACCCCGCGAGTGTCCTCTCAACATGAAGACGTCAAGAACGCGCTTAGCTCAGGTATGATAATGCTAACCAACGCGGGTTTCGCATTTTCACTATAACGTTCGACGGACACAAGATCAATCAGTCCTACTACGCCTCCCTCAACATATCTTCAGACGAGCCCTCCATCCCAAACCCTGCCAAACCAGAAGAGAGGGTGTTCCCTCTGTTCGACAGCATCAAGCTTTTCAAGAACACATACTACCATCTGCTTGAGAAGAAGTGCCTAATGCTGCCGAAATGCCCATTATCAAAAGAGCCAAACAGAGAGAGGCTGGTCCAGATGGATCACCTCAAAACTGTTTATGATTGGGAGAAGTACAGGGGTCTGAAGTGCGGATTCAAAATGACCAAGAAGTATCTGGAATCCACAGCCCTGGAGAGGCAGAGCGTTTCTCTCGCTGACGGTGACTGACCCTTACACCATTGCTTCTCTCCGCTAGTATGCGAAAGTGCACAACAAAGTTGAGTACAGTGACACAGTAGATCTTCTGGAGATGATAAGGAGATGGATAAACATTCTGAACGTTCTTGGACCGCATCAGGACGAGCGCTAGAACGACCCATACCGCTGTGTCATCAAACCTGAGGACAAGTATTCTGAAGAAAGCCTCCAGTTCCTTCTCGAGGTGAGGCACCTCTTGAACGACTGGTTCGACAGCGAACCCTACGTGAGCAGAAATATGGCCAAGCCCACAGCCTATGAGATCTACTACACCTCAATCGGTGCGGTCGCCGCTGCGAGGTATATCTTTCAACAAATGATCGATGGCTTGAACTACTTCTGCCTTGGAAAATGCAACAACGATGTCAACGAGCATGCCTTTGGAGACAGACATACCATGTGTTTAAGCAACTACCGGACTAGCGTCAACGATTTCTGTATCACCCTGCGGTTGCACATGAACATCAGCGTGGCCAAACTTGGTTTCATCCCCGAGAATATCATGGCCGACCTGAAGGAAGCCAAGCAGAGCCAGGCGGCCCGAAACGAAGCTGTGATCCATGAGCTGGCGGAGGATCTTTCCGAGGAACCACGAGACCTCATCAACGACGACATGGTTCTTGCAGCTATTGGCAGCTACTCAGGCTCACATGATCAACAGCCGTGACAAGCTGAATGCCTGCTGTAAACAAGCGCTGGTCCAACAAGATGTAGAGCTGGTAATCACGGTTGAGGAGAGAGACATAGATACAGTTTCCATGGCCAAGTACCACGCCCTCGTCAGCTTAGTAGACAGAGGGAAACTGGAGTCCGCAGACTCTCCACTGCAGTACCTATCAATGGCCATGGCTCACTTTGTTAGTTTAACCGCCTCAATTTGGGAGGGATTGCTGTGCACCACAAAACAGAGAAAATCAAGTTTCTCAGTGTAAAAGGGTCAAACACAATCGCCTTCAACCAGCTGCTCAGGATTCTAGCGGAGAGGGACCCTGACGTGATGCAACATACGTGTCACGACGGACAGGTGCTGGCCCAGACAGTGCTGCTCCCTGTAATCGGCAGGAACTTATTCAATTGTTTTGATGCGAACTTTACGAGGGATGTTACCAGAGATGACAGAGATATGACTAAACCGTCGGGGGGCCGGAAGTGAAGAGAGGACGGCTCTGAGAAATTGGGAATACCAAGAGAGGACTACAAGAGGAGAAAGTTGCACGGCCTGAAGAAGGCGGTGAAGTAGAGGATAACAGCGATATTACGTTTCGGGAAGACGACTAACGATATATATACGGTATATATATACTGTATATATATTTATGGAACTTAAAGTTATCTCATTCCTATTTATTTAAAATGTTTTCAATCTTAGTGATATATTTATCCCGTGAATATATTGAGCGCAAGATATGCAACTTGAGGATACAATTTCCTTATATTTCAGGAGTCAAAAGTTCTTCCTTCATGGTTTGGAACTGTGGGATGAGATTGTAATAACCATTCTGTCATGGAACCCAGAACTGTTGACTTTAGGTATATGATTCAGTATACTTTAGGAAACTTATTTTGATTTTACTTTATTGAAATTTTTGTAGTTATTGACGAAACTAACCAACCGAGCGTGATTCGTCAAATGTTATTTGTTTGGAAACGCTGATTAAAATTAAAGTTGTAATGCTTTTAATTTCATAATTATTTTTCTAACAGCTCGAGAAAATAACATTTTTTGTTGCCGACTTTTGGCCGCCCGAGTCAGAGGCCACTTATAGACCTAAGAGTCATGTACTGTTGGGCGGTCTATGCTACATGTATCACCAGCTATTGATTTAATATTAGTAGAAAGGAAAAACAAGTGTAAGAAAGCCTCTTGTAAATATATAGCTACTGCAAATCATGTTTTGTACACTTGAAAAAGGACATCTTGCCGTTTTTATAAAGAGAAACTCTTTTAATACAGACGATTTAGCCGTTACTGACAAATAGCAGTAGACTTCAAACCTAAGATAACAAGACAATGATAGGTATAGAGCATCCTAAAGCTAGGTATATTTTCTATTTCTCTACATGCATCAACAATTCAACCCAGTAGGATAACTTACCTCCTTAGGAAAATATTTAAGGCAATTTTCTCTCTCTGAAAGAATGAAATATCGAGGGAAATATTTATTTTCATCTTTGGCTTTCTTCATGAGGTGTCCTCTCATCTCTCCTTTGGTGTAGTCCTTGCAGGAGTCTGTCTCGAATTCCTTCCTCTCGTACTTGGCTCGGATCCACTGCTCTATTAGCACACTGCGAAAATATGAACAACCATTAAGATGGTCTCAAATTCATTAGTTCATAATTTGATTAGACCGACAGCACAATGAATATGCCGCAGGAGTATTAGTAGCTATCAATGATACGGTACTTTTTTTTGTGCAGCAGTACTACAACTCTTGCATGATAATGCGGATTACTTTTAAGACACTCGACAGCAACCAAGAAATTGATGAACAACGTTGAAACATGGATGATGCATTAGTGCATTACTACTTCTCCAGTCTGCGTAGATAATCCTAGTGCAGTAATAGTAACATTTAATACTGAAATAATCATAATAAGACTTGTGAAAGGAGCAGGTCCATGACCTGGCTCAAGTAGAGCCAACACCTACCACTCTAAATACAAAGACTTATTCAGCGGAAAGACGAATAATGCATATCACAGACCAAGAGGCTTGGTGACGTCATATAACATGGCACGACGGATAAATAGATTAATGCAGTTCTGCCTTGCATAGTGAATCATAAGTTGGGGAGTAGACACGCTTGGTTATGTGTCAACCAGTGGGCAGCAGAGGAGAGTTCCCTAAGGAAGTTGTTGACAATACAAGAGGCATGCAGATGAGAAAGGAAAATATCTACGGTATATAGGTACCTAACCCTAGGAAGTTCGATGGAAGACATGATCATTTGAGAAATTGAGAGGGAAGGAAACTTAATCCATCTGACTGAGTTACATCTAATTCATATCAAGCAGTTAATTCGCCTTGAGCTAACTGAAACGTTAGTTGAGGCGAAAGTGCATTGTTTA
>LQNS02278165.1:10212080-10228698 GCA_001587735.2 Parhyale hawaiensis
GGAGAACTAAATCGATCTTCCGCCTGGAGGCTACATGGGCTCGATCCCGAAGCTTCCCTCAACTTTGATCTAACAACAACAACAACAACACACAAACAAACTCACAGTTAAACGAATTCTCACCAAAATTTGATCATCTGTTCCTCCTAATATACCTAATATCCCTGTAAATTTCGTAAAGTTTCGTTCATAACTTTTTGAGTAATCTGGGTGACAGACAGGCAGCCAACGTGACAAACTCGACAAAACATAACCTAACATAACCTCATTTGAGGAGGTAACACTGTAGCTAGTAGGTTTGCTTATTAGTGTTCTTTACGTTCGTGATTGCCAATGCCTAAGAGAGAATTCCCCGTAAATACTGGAGCACTCCGAGAGCGGATATATCCTCTAAGCGAAGCAATGGTAACGAAAAGTTTTAATTGACTCTGCAACCATGATTTTTTTTATCAACTCCAAAATCTAATCGTTTGTGCCTTTTGATAGTATTAACAGTTTCTGCAACTTTCTTAAATATTCGTTCAGAACTTTTTGAGTTATGCTGCTGTCAAACATTATGACAAATATAAGTCAAATATACAAAGGAACCAGCCGATGTGCACCTAAATTTAATCCTTAATGTATTTTAACTTTAGCTACATCTCCTGTAAATTAAATAAAGATCTATACAGAACGTTTTGAGTTGTTGCCCTTACAAGTATAAAATAAAGCACAGCAACAAACACACGAATGGACCTATAGATCATTTTAAAATTTTGGTCATTTACACTTTGTAATAAACCTAGCAGCTCGTGTAAATTTCATGAAAATTCGTTCGTAACTTTTTGAGTTATGACACTGACAGAAATGAGGCAGACAAACAAACAGAGGAACGGATCTTCACTGAAAGTTAATCATCTGTTCCTCTTAACATTCTTCAGAATCCCTGTGAATTTCATAAAAATCCGTCCATAACTTTTTTTTAATTATCCTGATGACAGACAGAATAACAGACAGATAAACCCAACGAAAACATAACCTCCTTGGTGGAGGTAACCAGAGTGGGTTAAGTGTCAACTGCATACGCGTCCACGCACTGCTTAGAGTAAAAATACGGTGGGCGTTACGCATATGTGGATCAAGCACAATATTTTCGTTTCCCGAATAAAAAACTTACGAGTATTTACACATAGCGTTTCTTGTAAAGCTACATGAGTGACTTTCCACTCTCAAATTGACTCACCACCAGAGGCGCCACTCTCCTGACATTCCTGACAATTCCTGACTTTTCCTGACAATTCCAGACTTTTCCTGACAAAAATCCTGACAATTCCTGCCTGTTTACGTGGGGCAGGATTTCAATAACCTTTCATTTAACTAACCTCAGGGGGCAGTAAGGTTTCCACCTTAGTGCTGGGGAGTGAGGACGTCTCCCAGGTACCCGAGTCCATTTGTCATCGCATATTTAATAATTGACATCAACATATTTTGTTTTGTGTTAAAATTTAATTGCTAGATTACTGTTTTGTTTCAGAAATTATAATTCTTCTTTTGTTTCTCAAAACAATTATGCCTAAGGTAACAACAAAATATAAGCCTTCATGGGAAATTGAATTTCCATTTATACAATGTAATCCTTCAGAATATGAAGCTCGCTGTGTAAAATGCGACTGCAATTTTTATATAAAAAATGGTGGAAAAAGTGACATTAAAAAGCATATAAAACATAAAATGTATGAGAAAAATGTTGAAGGTGATGGTGAGATAAATAACAATGTTGTTGAGGATCTGGCGGCGACTCAAAATCAAGTTACTACTTTGAAAAATCTTACACTGGAAGAAGAAGTGATGAAGGCTGAAACAATTTATGCATTGAAGGTAGTGCACAGCAATTACTCAGTTTCAAGTACAACAGACGACGCAGAGAGATTTAGGTCTATGTTTCCTGTCTCCAACAGAGCAAAAGAATATCATATGAGCAGGACAAAAGTAGCCTACGCCATAAAACACGGCATATCTCCCATTGAGGAAAATCATCATATACAGGATTTCAAAAACACACCTTTTTGTTTTCAAATTCGATGAAACTACCACTATTCAAGCTAAAAAGCAATATGATGGCTATGTACAGTATTGGTCTGAGGAGAGTAACTTAGTAACATCAGTGTATTGTGGATCGTTATTTACTGGCCGTTGTACAGCTCAGGATCTACTTCATCACTTTAATGCATTTGGTGATCGAATGCAATGGCAACCTGATTTGCTCCTACAGATTGGGATGGATGGGTCAAATGTTAACCTAAAATTTGAAAACGATTTGGCAAATCAGTCTATGATAGTTACAGAGTTTGCTACATTAACTTAGGTTCTTGTGGCCTTCATCAGACACACAATGCCTTCAGGAAAGCTATTTTAGAATTTGGTTTTGATTTCGAAGCATTTATAAATGACACTCATTTCTTTTTTAAATTGTCATCTGCAAGGAAAGACGACTATCAACTAATGCAACTCATCACTGAAATTGAAGCCAAATTTGCTCTAACACATGTTAGCTCTAGATGGCTTTCAATGAAATATCCAGTGTTGCGCTTACTTGAACAATGGGAAAACCTTAATGAATATTTTTTTTAAATATTTACCAAAGACTGAAAACTTTGAAACTCTCATTTAACACAATGCTCGGTATGTTAGAATAGTGAAATTTCTAAGAAAATCTACATCCAAAGTAAATTTATGCTTTATTGCATTTGTTTCCCAAGATTTTGAAGTATTTCTAACGAAAATGCAGTCTAATAAGCCCATGGCTCATCTTATGTTTGAGATGATCTCTTCTCTGTTATTCAAATTTATGAAAAAATTGGTGGTGAACACAGCAATCACAACTTCTGTTGATGGTCATGTAAAGGCAAAAGAAGGTTTCCAGTTGGCTTGTGTAGATCTAACAAAATATAGAAAAAAACCTGAGGCTATTGATATTGGTACCAGAGCCAGAGAAATTATTACAGATTTTAATATTAATTCAGATGATAGGAAAGCCTTCTTCTTGAAATGTGTTGGTTTTTTTACAGCATCTACATCATATTTAAAAGAGAAATTGCCAGCCTCCAGTCAATTTTTAAATGATGCACAGTTTTTGCAACCTGAAAAGCGCAATACTGTATCATCTCCGAAGGCTATATCACGTTTATCATTAACAGTTGGTAATACCTTGAAAAATCATTTGGATTCAGTATTTAAATTCTCTAAGGAAACATCTGTCAATGATCTATGTGACCTAATAAGAGATCAATGGCAGGCTTACCAATTAATTGATATACCTAAAGATAGGCATAAGATCGACACAAACAATGCTAAGAAGGAGTGAATGAATAATCAAAGTTATTGGAAAGAAGTGGAAAGGAGCTGGATGGATATCGTACCAAATGAAAATGAAGAGGTAGCCATCAGAATAGATAGCTTTTGGTCCAGAGTCTTTGAAGTTTGTGATGATGAAGGAAATAAACATGGAACTTCATTAGGTGAGGATATGATCATAGCACTAAGAAGAGTTAAACATAGAATCTTGCAAATTGGCGGAGTTTTTAATTTCCCCTATTACAATAACATTATTGGAGTCTGTCAAATCAAGTCGATCTAAATATATGAATGCATTGAAATTAAAGCAAGAAGCAGGAGCAAAACGGAACAGAGATAATATGGAAACAAGTGAACTTCAGGAATTGGAGAGTGAAGAGAAGAATTTAGAAACTGGTATTGAAGTTGTTGATGAGGCCATTTCTGATGGGAGTGCCAAACTGCAGAGGCATTTGGCCATCACTCCTTTAGATCCTAAGCAATTACAAGATGATAATGCATTGATTCAAATGGGTATTGAGAGAAAGAAAAATCTACAGAAACAACTAACTTCCTCGCGTGAAAAGAAGGGAAAATTACGAAAAAAGTCTCAAGTTACAATAATTACTTTGTGTGTGTGTTTCCAAATATTCAAAGTGATAGTGATGTAATTTGTTCTAATAATAAAAATAGTTATTTCCTATTTGGTTATTTGTTAAGTGTGTATATTTATAGCAATTTTTTTCTGTCTAAAATGAATTATTCACAACTGTTTTAATTATATATTCATGTTATTTTTCTAAGTGTGATATGGAATTCTGTTAATTTTGCATTTCATATATAAGTCCTATGATATTTAATTTCAGTAAAAATTGTTGCTTGAAAGGCTTTTTCTTAATCAATCATATAATCGAATCATAGTACGTCTTCAAATAGTCAAAATGCCTGCTATTTTTGGAAAAATACAATATTGGCAGGAGTTAGCAGGAATGTTTGGAACCGGAGTGGCACCCCTGCTCACCACTGACTACTTTTCCTACTGTTCACACTACCTGATCCTTGAAATTCTAGAATTAAGGCAAAAGAAAACATCATTAGATACCTCCTCTTTATGTGAAATGAAGGTTAGTTAAATTCTCTTCTTTCCCTGTCTGCTGTCCTCGTATCTTGGGTTCATTAATTTGGTTACTTCAACGAACTGCGTGTTTTCCCTTCCATCTCTCTATTGATGGAACCTAATGATGTGGATGTATAGGCTACTTATGAGCGGTACGAATGTTTTGTTATGCCTAATTTTTTTATGCCCTTCTAAGCACAGTTGTGTGTCGGTAAAAAATTTACTGAGTTGTTATTTTTCGAGTCAGTTGGCTTGATAACTGTCGCCTGCGGTGCTTCATTCATCGCTTCAAATTTTGAATGAACTTGAAACTGTAAAGCTGACTGTCATTCTGCTCTTTCATTGATACATCAATGCTGTCGAACGCAGTGTGTATTACGGCCAAAAAAAAAAAACTAACTGCTGCGAGTTAACATGAAAGTTTTCATATATTCGATGCGATTGCTACGATTTATTGCTCTCATTCGACAGTAATTACATATTGCACAAAGACTTTACATTAGGTCTTATGTATGAGAACAAGCCCATCTAAAAGTAAAAGAAATGGCCTAAAACTAACATCTATTTGTACAGAAAATATAGAATCTACGAGTCAAAAATATTGTCATAGGGAATAAGATGTGATACACATCAGAATATCGGCAGCTAGAAAATGATAAAATTGCTCTAATGCATATTATGCTAACAAACTTTCCTATAAAAGCTGATTAGAAGCTATCTAATTTACAGTTCTAATACAACTAAACCGGGTATAGGAAAAAGCCACCCGGAAAAAGCCCCGGTAGGAAAAATGCCCCGCCCATCTCTTAATGTGCATTCAATGCCCGTTATCAGTTATTTGTTAGCAAGTTACATTAAATAAGTTAAATTATACTGTATTGCATTCACCTAGCCTAACCTGATGGAACCAAGCCTAACTTATTGAAACCAAGCGTAATCTATAGTATGGCCATTTATGAAGGCCATCAAATTCCTCAACAGCGAGGCTAATCCTATGAATATTTCTGAGATTTCTCTATATGCAGTTTGAGGGCGTGTCTAAGATATGGGCCGAAAAAAAATCTCGGACATAGAATTGGCAACGCTATAGAGGAATTTGACCGCGACCGAACCGCGCCGTCATAAAATGGTCAGACTAAAGTTTAGCTTTTTCTATTAGAGCGTTGCCTACTCTACTCACATCTAACTGAATTCAACCTATTAACTGACATAACATTACCTAGCTTCTTCTAATTTAACTTAACCTAATCTGACCTCAGCTAACTTGACTTGAACATTTTTTATAACTACGTTTTAGAGAAAACCAGGCCTTGCACACATACCGTGTCTAATGGTTTGAATCCTTGTGTAATTACCTAACTTTCCGTATCCAAGCAATTTTTATCCGATAGGCCCAGGAGAACTCAGTGGGACTAAGATAAAGCTTGACCGTGACCGCATGTAGCCAAATGACGTCGTCACACCGATGAGTCGAAGTAGTTGAGTATTTGAGGGTCGAACCTCAGGCTTTCTTAGGTTGGGAATCCTTACCAAAAATGTAAGCACTGTTATATTCTTGACACGAGCGAAACCTTAGGAATAGTTATTGCTTAAACTTTCTGTATATAGCCTACTTGGCAATCATATTACTGTTTTGTGTATGGGTGCAACTCAAGTAACTGGCCAGTCAGGAGCAGGAGATTGAATGAGAAAAGTCCAACAAATGCGGTGACAAGTTCAAATTGATTTTGTGAAGAGCACTTTGAGCCGAAATGAAGTGTAAACTAGAACGGCTCGTGGCGTAAGACCATCACCCGCAGTGCAAGCAAATTTCATCGCCATCATTTTTGATGGCCGGCTAATGCTAGTTCTATGGTGTGGTCGCATCGAGGACAGCCCACCAGACTCCCTGCAAAAAATCATGAACATAGCTCAACTCCTTCTACCTGTTTTTGGATGGAGAGCAAATTTCATCGCAGTCATTTTTATGGCCTGCAAATCCTAATTTTTTTGGGCATTGGCCACATCGAGGGCAACTTACAAGACTTCCGGCAGAAAATCATGAACATATCTCCACTCTTTCTACCTGTTTTGGGGAGTTTGGGTGGAGGGCAAATTTCATCGCCGGCATTGTTTATGGCCAGCTAGGCCCTGTTTTTTACATGGGTCACATCTAGGTCAACCAAACTCCCAAGAAAAAATTATGAATATTGCTCAACTCCTTCAACCCCTTTTTGGGTGGACAGACATACAAATATATATATTAATTTAAATCTTCAACGAAAACATTATCACCTGGGTGATAATAAGGCTTCATTTAAAAGAAGATAAACCAGGGCCTATACAGGCCTACATTTTGCCTCTAGTGTGGCAAAAATATTTTCAAGAACAATTAAAAGTAAAACAAAAGGCAAACGATCACCGTTTTTCATGCTTACCTTCAAAGCTTGTATAAGATGGGTTTTGGGTTCGTTAAGCGGATTTTCGAATAATGATGCACGCTTTAACGAACTTCATTTTTCACTCTTAGGAACACATTAAAAAACAGTCCAGACCGCGGCACAGCGAGCAAGCAGCTTCGCCACACTTCGCGCGCCTAGTCACTTCCGGAATTTTTGATGCTGCCATCAGGCAGGCATGAGAATTGGTCATTTGATATAGTTACATTGAATTTTATAATTAAAATTACTTTACTTCAAATGAGCTCTCAGATTCTAACCTTTTTGCGACACTAGTGCTGTTAAAGTTTCCACCAGCCTCCACTGCAATTTCTATTGATGAGTGTTTATTATGCAATTTGTGCGATTTTTCAGGTGGAATTAATAAAAATACTCTCATAGGCTGCTCACCTGGTGCGTTCGTCGATGTTGACGCCTTGATGATGGTTATAGTGAGTCCTCCCGTTACGCTTATCGCTTCCTAAATAGGCCTAACCCGAAATACCCGATTTTTGGACTAGTGGACAAGTCCAAAATGGAAAATTTTAACTTTTGTGCTTACAGCCTAACCTTATTAACCTAAACTAACCCCATCTCACATAACCTGAATTCACGTAGCTTAACCTGAACTCACCTAACCAAACCTTACATAGCCGCAACCTCACCTAACCTTACCTCAGCTAACCTAAGCTCACCTTACTAATTCCAACTTAATTTGAATTAACCTCACATAACCTATTTCAGGGGTTCTTGCAACCAGAGCAGGGCGCGTCACTCGTTTGGGGTCGTTGCGTCGGCGTCAGTCCGTCGTTTTTCTTCCGCAAAAAGTTACGTCATTTCGTTTGCGTCATTGCATCCCTGGGAGATACTGTTGTTTTAACTAATTAACTAACCAAGATATTCAGAAAGTTGAAGACAGATCTTCTCAAAATATAGACGGTTCATAGTTAGGCGTCCTGGCAAGATACCTCACTAACGCACGAATGATGGCAGATATCTAGAGGCTGAAATGGTTGCGGTCGATGGGCGTCAAGGCCCACGTTGGCACGACGCCGAATCTCAACAAGGTAAGGATAGTTAGGCATCTGACGAGTAACAGATATTAACTTTAGGTGAAGATCCGTTCAAGCATTTGTTTGCTTGCCATTCTTTTGTAGTACCTATCTTAACTCAAAAAGTAAGGGACGAATTTCTAAGAAATTTGCGTTCAGTTGTTATGTATATCACAAAGAACCGTTGACCAATATTTTGTGATGATATATTTTGTTTGTTCGTTTTGTCTCTGTTTGATTTGTTGTCAGTTAGCAAAATGACTCAAGAAGTTAACGGAACTTTATAAAATTTACAGAAATTGTTGGTGATGGTAAATGACATAAATGATCAAACTTGATGATTATCGGTTGGTCTGCTTGTAGTAGCAGTAGTAGTACAAACTTCAGTAGCGCATGAGGGTCACAATGTCAACAGTAGGTATATCGCGCCGTACTATTCCTGAGGTTTAGCACAGGCTCGTGCGTCACTAGGACGCGAGGTATGTCTCGTTGTAAAATATCAATGATTTTTGTATCGGCTTTTCTGCCGGGAGGTTTTAGAGTGGTCAGTGAGCTACTGACAGGAAAGAGGCGCAAGTTGTACATCTCCAACCCCCGGGTACGACTGAACGCTTTCGTTCAGCTACGCCGCACAGGGGAAGGAAACGAAAATCAAGGAGGTCTAGTGGGAATATGTCGGCCACATTGATCAGCGACCCACTTCTCGAAGGGGAAGTATTGAGAGCCTACCTAACTTTGCAAAACTAACTTAGTCAGCAGAAACTTCGGCAAGCTGCAACATCTCTTGCGGAAAAGTCACTAGAGACCCTTGCGTAAGTGAGGCCCAAATATATTGTGCCAGGGAAAGGGGCCGCCAGAATATAGTCCTGAGGGCTTGGTCTGCTTGTGTGTTGACTAATTTTTGTCAGTAACATAACTCGAAAAGTTATGAGCATATCTCCAAGAAAATTACAGACAATGTTATTACTTTCACTAGACAAATGACAGATGTTGCAGCTGCCAAAAAGAAAATTATAATTTCAGAGTTTATTAATTTGAATTTTTCAGTTATTTTTAGGAAGGCTAAGCCTCTGATTACGAGTATGATGGTCGTGATTGGGCACCATATACCCATAGTGTCTAAGAAAATTAGGCTCATCATCGTATACATTGCACTTCTTCAGAACTCGAGAAGAGTCATCCAGGTACAGCATAGATCAAGTTTAACGAACATTTCTTTTACGGGCATTTGTGGCACATTGTGAACGTTCCTCTTGACACAGAATGTTCCTTAGCACGTTATTGATGGCGATTTCCAAAGGTCTCAATAAAGTCATTGAAGCCTCTCCCCATATGATAATATTCTGAACCAAGCGTGCCCATTTCGCCCCTTGCTTGCATGCATGTTTTTCCGAACGGTATTCCTGCAGGCAAGTTCCTCTGAAAATGTATTTGTGGCAACATATTAATTCACGCAAGATGGGTCCACCGCTGGCGGTTGTCGAACTGTGTGATTTGGTATTCTCTATTTTCTTAGTGTTCTTGTACATTACTGAAGCTTCACTTTTACGTTTATACGGTCACTCTCTATTGTTTGTTTCAGAGCTTTTCTATTTATTTCTTAAGGTAGATTTCGAGTTTTGCCTGGAGAAAAGTTTTTCATGATAGCGCCTGCAAAGTTCATAGTATTGTTTGATTTTTATCGTCTACTATGCGAATGCGACAAGAAGTGTTGTTATCTGCCCAGTTGTCTCTGGAGTACCTGGATGTCGCTGCAGCACACAGTGGCTCTAATTGCTAAGTGGCGGGTGAGTTTAGCACTTCAATAGGGAGACTGCGAAGAAGATTTTAGATGTGCTCTTTCATAGTGAGTAATGGGAGTGAATTCAAGGTATGCTGTTTTTACGGAAGTTGCGCGCCAGGAGGGACCTGGTGGCTGCCTGGAAATCTTAGTTAGGCTATGTCTGTCCTTCCACGTCTGCCCTCTTTCTTTTTCTTGCACCCTACTACGGGGCGTTCTGATGTTCTATGTTTTCTGTTATTATGCGGATCTCCTCGCTCCTTGTGGTACTCGTCACCCATATTTTCCTTTTATTATTATTATTATTATTATTATTATTATTATTATTAAAACTTCACACTTGAGCTCCCACGGACAGGTACAATCTTGCAACACCGGGAAGCCCAAAACGCTGCTAAAGGAAATCCAGCAAAAAACCATTAACAGCTGACTTAAACGCCTTTAGGCCAATACGACCAAAAGCCGATGCCAGCAACAAATTCCAAACCTTAGCCGACCAGGGCACGAAGCACCGACAGAACTAATTAGTTCGACATCTGACAGCCTCCAAAGTGAAAGAGTGCGCTCCGCACGCAGCAACCAATGCCTCTCATTATTGTACAGAGTACACCTTATAAAACTTACGTAGCTCTGCTACTCTTCTCCTGTGGGACAGGTTCACTAGACAACCATTGACAACCCTATGGATAGGAGGGCTCGGATGTGAAGACCATTTATCATTAATGGTAATTGTGTTACTGCTCAATGTAGAAATCCATGGTGCTCGAGTGCTAACTAATTGTGCTGCGTTCAGGAGAACCCGGCAGGTTACGCTAGCCTTGGCTTGGCCTTCGGGACGTCTTTCTGTCGCACGAACTTTGCTTCCTTCCAGTATCTTACTATTGACTGCTTTCTTCTGCTCTTCTTCGTTCTTGTCTTACTGTGCCCATGTGCGGTGATCCCTTTGTGGGGCGCACTTGTGCATAAATTCCGAGTTTGTTTTGACCTGCTCCGAGTCTCTTCCCTTTCTTTGATTTGTGATTGATGGGGGAACCGTGACTCCTTTTTTTTAGCCTCCCGGTAAAAGTGTTGAACTGACTTGTACGAATGTTGGAATAATGATAATGATGATAACGCCTTAAGCGAGACTCATAACTGTCGAGCTCTTTTATGTCCCTTGTGTTAATGATCAAATTGTGTTATTACTGGAAAAGCATTTTACGTAGTTTGGAGTGACCGTTTATATTTATAGAAACTGGTGTTGAAAAGAGTTCCTGCTTGTAAATTACTTAAATTTTTGGCGTGTTGACCTCTGACACGCTTTTCCTTACTTCTATAGTTATTGACTATGCGACAGTAAACCTAACTAGTTTTTTTGCGCAAGATATAATTGTTGGGTTGCCTACCTAAGCGCCATCGGGACTTCCTCAATCTCCCAGTGTGCGTACGCAGTGCTGTTTGCCTGTGTCTGTTTCTGTTCAGGCGGGAGGGATTTTCTCCCACCTGTGTTTGCGACTCCCCTGTTCTCACCTGCTGAACTTCTCAGCCATCGTAGCGCTGTTCTGTAATAGGGGATTCAAGCAGTGACAATATGTAACCTGGTTGTTTTTTTCTCGTAACTGATGGCTGTTGCATTTTCTAATTGTAAGGACTGCAGAGAAAATACATAACTGGTAACACATAGAATTGGGAGGCTGCTTTGTGTTAATGGTAAGTGCGATATGTGACCTTGTGCAGGAAATTCTTATTTACGATTTGGTTCTAATCAGTTCGCTACGACTGCATTTCTGAGCGCTTTGTGTAGACTGTTTACGTTGGTTAGGCGCACAAAATTGTCAGTTCTCTTAATTTCGGACCCTCTTGCGGCAGTTTGGGCCCTTTGAGTTGGAGAGCACTCATGTTGCGTAAATCGTTGTATATCAATGTGATGTTTTGCGTGTGAGTACGCTGCATTTACGGTTTTTCCAATGTAACTCGTTTGGGGTCGTCCTTTGTCACCCAAGTTACCTTAGAGCTATATTTCAGTGAATAAAATAAGATATCCGTGTTACGTATTTAACAGTAAGCCTGACTTGCTGATGTGTGGCTGTCAACCGGGGATGATGAAACTGGTTATCTAGGCTAATGTGATTTTCTACGATCAACAAATGTTTGTAGCTCTCTCCCTCTACAGTGTGAACATACTAGAACAAAATATAATGATACCAGGCTATTTCCATGAAAATCTTTCTTGCTGGCGATATGGATCTCCCTGCTTTACTTACGCGGCTGCACAACCGATCAATATGCTTACTAAACTTCAGTTGGTTGTCGATTTCCCTTACAAGATATCTGAATGAATTACCTCATTCAAGTGGGCTACCACTCGAAGTCATTACCGGCAGAACCGGCTTAGAACTAGGCCTAAATAACATTAGTTTTGTTGGCATTGGGTCTCAAAACACTTAATTGCAGCCAACTCCTAATGCTACCTGAGAGACTCGCTAGCTTACGAGTGGTTTCCTAAAACTGCACGTCATTAACATAGAAAACCGCATCGTCTGCGAACAACATTGTACCAACACCGGTATACTCCCTAATGTCATTGATATAAATACTAAACAAAAGTGGCCCAACACAGACCCTTGGAGAACCCCAATATCAATATTTAAAAGACTAGAATTAGATCCATTTATGGTAACAAATTGTTTGCGATTGCGTAAGTCGTTCTGAAGCAGCCGCAAAGTAGTTCCTCGCATCCCATAATGTTCTAGTTTGCCAGATAACATCACATGATTGACAGTGTCGAATGCTTTTCTCAGGCCTAGAAACCAACAGGTAGTAAAAGTTTTAGAACTGAAGGCAGGTATGACATCAATAACAAAATTGTAAAATCACCTGGAAAATGGTTTTGCCCGTACGGAAGCTGTATTGAGATGGGATGAGAATGGCATTCGTTTTGAAATAAGCAGACAACCTAGCATGAATAATCGTTACAAAGATCTTATTAAATACACTCAGGGTCGAAATAGGTCTATAATTAAAAGTATTCATTGGGTTACCTGCCTTAGAATTTGGGATAACTAGCGCCACCTCTAACATATCGGGGTATTCACCTCTTGCCGCACACTCATTTAGAATGGAACACAAGAGGTTTGCAATGCATGGCATTATCAAATACAAATGTTTATGCTGAATATCGTGTTTATGTAAGCGTTTGCAGGCCATGACTTTGACTATTTTGCAAAGTTCGTCAGGTGAGACGGGATCAAATGTAAAAACCTCATTAGACGGTGGTGCCGGAATATCATATGGTGCCACTTCATCTGCTATATTATTAGTCAGGTGACCAGCAACAGACGTGAAATTTTTTTGCAGTGGTCGGCGAGAGCAACGTTCGTCAGAACCTGTCCATTCACCACCACTTCCCTCACACCAGCTTGAACACGGCACCCAAAAAATTCATTAACAGTTCTCCAGGTTTTCCTACAATCGCCCGAGTTGTTGCTCAATCGACTGTGGTAGTGTTGTTTGCTTTGAATGCTTTCTGATCACTGCATGAACTACATTTTGATATTTTATATAAGATTGGCGGGTTATAAGGTTTCTTTGACAGAGCTTCAGCAACCTATGTTTTTAATAATAAGGGTTTTTATCTCGTTCAACATCCACACTTCAGTTGCCCGACCTCCACTGTGATGCTTGACAGGAAATGCAGAATAATATAATTCATATAGCAAAGCAACTAGTAATGCATGTGCAGAGCTTGGATCATTGCCACATTTGTTCAGCAAATTCAGCTCACTTACACTATTAATAAACTTATCAGCCCCATCTTTGCTGCTAAGGTCTCGATAACTACATACTTCGTCTCTGCCGCTATTGTGGTTCCGCATTAATAATGACAAATGCTGGTAGATGATCAGTGAAATCCTGCCAACCACACCCGACTTGTGATGTGAATTCCGTTCAAGCGGTTATTATTCCATATCTGGTCAGTAGTGAATGTAGCGTTATACATAGTTTCTTGGAGCATATCGAGTCGGCACATCTAGGATTGTGAAATACGCAGGTGATTCTAAGACGTGGGTGAAGTCTTGAATGCATTGCATATTCCGGGGGTTAAATAGAGTAATGTTGAAATCCCTGCAAAAGATCGACGTCGATGCATGGTGGAACAAATGACAGGAAGTCATAAACTAAGAAATCATTGAAATGGGTTATTGAAGACATGGGAGGTCTATAGAAACATGATTAAAAACAATACTCAAATACAGTCCTGACACAGATATGGTAAGAGATTCGGTTACATTAGCAACAGAACACACATTAATGAGTTTTTAAGCCCGCCAATTCTCTGTACATCCGCACTGATACCACCGCCATTTCTGTTTCGGTAAAACTAAATTTCTTATAATCCGTGAGTTCTTTGAAATCAGTTTCACAGGTGAGCCAGGTTTCAGTAAATACAATTGCATCAAACGTTACATAGTAATTTGACGAGACAAATAGCACACTGCTTTAGTACATGATATTTTATACTGGATGGTGAAGGTACCGTCAGAAGTGAAAAGGAGCAGCTGAAAATTTATGGCGCAGGTAAAAAAAGCAAAACAGATTCAGCTTGGATACTTTATTGGATCGTCAGCAAACGTAGAGAAGTTCTTGGTAAGTATACATAGTTCTTATATAATACCTTACTATCTGCACTGGCGGTCAACCAAAGATTGATGGTCCAAAGACATTGCTGAACAAAGAGTGAAAAGATTTAGAGTTCTGTTAGAGCAATAGTATATTTTTTTCGTCAATATAGAAAGAGAACGGCAGAGGTACCACAGTTCTGTTCAACAGTAGTTGAAAAAAATCTGTTGAATACCAAATATTTTAGTAAAAAGTAAAGAAAGTTAGAGGAAGCACATTTCTTTTATAGCAGAGGTAGTGAAATATTTAGCAGTTAGTGCTAGCAAATCATAAAATTGGTGAAAGGTTATTTATATCAAAATATTATCGACATTGTGGTACCCCGAGCAGGGTTTACCCGACACTAGGTGGAGCAACGGTTTCAGTAATATTAATATCATTCTCAAATTGGTCGTCTTCGAAATTGAAATGTCCGATTTGTGGCGGATATTGAAAATCATCTTCCCCAACATCCTCTTCTTCAACAATTTTGTATCCTGCTTTTTCTTCGTCGGTCCAGTTAGCGAGGTCAGTGTCGATACTTATTTCATCACTGTCACCTTGAACCTCATTGACGGGTGAAGCCTGGAATACAGGAGAAAAATCAACTGTAGTTCTAGAGGGACCTGTGGAAGAAACATTAGGGCGAGAGCTGATATACGGAAATGAAATGGAAATTATCTGTGACTAGTGGGACCAGTGAAATAAATATATTGTGGACGAGAGATGCAGTACGAGTATGAATATAAAATAATTCGTAACTATAGAGAGACCTATCAATCAAATAGTACAAGCGAGAGCCGGCATACAAGTTTGAAATGATATAATCATTTGCGACTACCGGGATCTGTGAAAAAGGGTTATTATTATTATTATTATTAAGTCACACCAGACTGCTGACGTTGGAACTGAGAAACTTCATGAGGCTGACAAACCCCCAAGCAACCAGCCCAGCGAGTGAAAAACAAGAAAAGATCTGAGATCACAGAATAGCTCGTTGTCCAGATCGTTGAAAGCTGTCAATACCCGCATCAGTAAAGACAGACCCACCAAGACCTTTCGAATCATCCACACACGATGGAAAAAATGAACGAGAATAGTGGCCCTTATGGCATCATTACGGTTCCGAAGCAAACTGATCTAAGGCACCAATACGCCGAGTATACCTCACCCGAACAACTGGCTCAGGAAGAAAATCAGACAGTGGATGACTAGAGCAATTATAAATTTTATACAAAAAGTAGACCCCACCAAGTCTGCAACAATGCGCCAAATCACAAGGCACAACATCATCCAGCATAAACGTTCATCGACGAACCACTTTGTCAAGCAAACACAGATGACAATCGGCAGCAGAGCCCCAGACTATGGAGCAGTATTCCAAAAGAGGGAGGACATAGCAATTAAAAGCAGCGACGTGTCAATTCTACCGAGCCAAAACCCTCCAAGCACGCCTCATAAGACCAATTTTCTGTGATGCACGTGAGGAAACCGAACGAATGTGGCGCTCAAACGTCAATTATAGATCAAAATTGACACGTAAGATTACCAAGTCATCAACCACACAGGAAGTGACACACCATCCAGAATGAGTGCAGGGAAAGGAGGTCTCACTGTACGTGACCTGGACACGAGCATGGTCTTAGTCATGCCCGCATTTAGCCTCATCCCCCACCTACAGTAGAAGACCACGAATCAATCACTTTCAAATCATGCTGAATAGATAATGAAACCTCCAAACTATAACTAGGCTTATCGCAAACAGCCAGCAGAGTAACATCAGCGTAACTCATAAGTAAATTATTAAAAAGATCAAACAGGTCTGCTGTATATACAACTAATAACAAAAGGCCAAGGACACTACCCTGTGGGTTACCAGAAACCACGTCCAAAAACTAACTCCTCTTCCCATCAACAACTACACATTGTCGTCTGTCAGATGAAAAACTGATTAATTACCGCTAAAACTGAACCACCAACACCCATCAATCTCAGCTTATAGAGCAGCCCAAGGTGATTCATGCGATCAAAAGCAAGATTGAAGTTAAGCTGTACAAACCTTGCCTCATGACCCCCCTCAAGAGCCAGCTGCAACGTATGAGAAATGTGAAGCAAAGCATCACAGGTTCCCAAACACTGGCGTATGCAAGGGGGGGGGGGCACAGGGGGCACGTGCCTCCCCTTAGCCAAGTGCAGCTCAACATATGATGGTGCTAGAAATGTCAGGAAAAGTACCAGGATAGATAAATTTAGTAGTTATAATGTTCTATAGATGTAAAAATAGGTGACATATATGTTTGAA
>LQNS02278165.1:10230419-10242961 GCA_001587735.2 Parhyale hawaiensis
TCAACTATTATTGGTTTAAACGTTAGCAATTTCTTCTATTATTTTTTGTCACTCGATCTAATATATACATATCTACATCTAACCCACTATTATCTGATCTATCCAATACTTTGCTTTGGATATAAGTGTAATTTTTTATACATATTATTATGGGATAGTGTTTCCCCTCGATTTCCTTTGAATCATAATATGAAATTAATTGAATTCTTTTTCTATCACCATTATAGTAGCATGTAAGCATACATAACATAACTATTAATAATTTTTTCATCATATTCAAATATATATATATATATATACACCGTCAACTCTGATAGTGCCCCCCCCCTTAGGAAAATCCTGCCTACGCCGGTGTTCCCAAACCATTATGAAAACCATAGTGTGTTAGGGAAGCAGACCCTGCTTTCAAGAAAGAAACCCAACTGAGACGCAACCAACCTTTTATAAACTTTTGAGAAAGCAAGTGTGATAGAGATGGGTTTATAATCAGAGGTTCGGAATGAATCAGAGCCTTTCGGAACAGGCGTCACATAAGCGACACTCTAATACCGGAAAAGAGCCCAACCGTAACATCCGACAGCCACCCTCCGATGAAAGAGAGGATACATACCCTATGAATCAGTGCTAGATGCTTGAAAAATCAAATTTGAAAGCGAAGCCATTCATAGCTAGAGCCACTTGTGAAAAGTAGGTCTTAAAATACATGAATGAATGTGAAACTATTGATAGCTGCTAAACAACTAGTGTTATCGATGAGGAAATATTTCGAGCGAGACCTGCAAGAAAAAGAAAAATTGCATAAAACATGAAGATAATAACTGATATGCGTTGGCTTAGTCGAATTTTTGTTTATATTCACGTTTATGTGCTATTTATGTGTATATTATTGCGTGCATATTATATGTATCATACATGAGTGTCCTGCTCCACCGTTTACATAGCGGAAAAAAGTCTACCATCTGTGTTCATCCAGCTGCTACCATGCTGTCACATTGTTTGATTTTTCATTGTAAACATTTAGTCCAATGTTGCAAGGAGAAACAAATTTAAAATATCACACGTACCATAACTTATAAATAAATAAAATAAATAACTTTTATTAAGAACACAATGGGTTCACAAAAATACGCTTACAAGCTCACAAATACAAACAAAGTAGCCTAAGTTCAACCTAGTGATAAGGCCCAGTCACAAGTAGTGGTGGGCACGCGCAGTGGGAATAAATAGATACAGTTAGCCTACCCCTGCACACACGAATGGCATTGAGCAGCTCAATCTCGCACAAGAGCACAGGGAATAAACAAGCGAGTAAGAGCTGTTTGCTGCGTTGGTACAGAGAATTTAACAGATTACCCCTTTGCAGTGTGATGGAGACACACCGTTTCATGATAGCTAGCCTGGCCAAGGGGCTTGTAACAATGGCAATGATGCAAGTTGCACCTAGAGCTCAGTCACCAATATACCAACAGGCTCACATATAGTCCTACCGTACCTCGAGCAATCAAAAGGAAAGAGTACAGCCGGAAGACGGAGATAAATCAGCTCACGTCTGCGTGCCGTGAAATGGAAGCTTAGAGCAAGCTGCTCACTATTCTTAAGTAACAATTGTAACTTGTAACATAACTTGCGGTAGATGAAGCTCAAAGTTAATAAAAAAAATCGTTTACTAGGATGTCCCCTATTCTAAGACCATCGCTGGCCATTGCAGAGGAGGGCGGCTGGGAAAAGGCTGAAAGTGCCGAGCCAGCAGTGTTAGCATTTTTCACATCGAGGGTGAAACCACCCAACTGGCCTCCAAGAGATTGTGATGATAGCTCATACCCTTTTGGCAATTTTTTGTAGTAGAAAAACATACATCTATTCAGATGCATACAGACCAAATACATTATCTCCTCTCTCACTTCGTTTGCGGGTCATCATTATCTACTGTGGCCTTGAGCACTTGGAAGAAAAGATTAATTTTAGCATTTTTTGTGCTATGCCCGTTTGTTACAGGATTTTTAAGAATAACGCTGCAGTAAATGAAAATCTGGACTTTCAATTTCCATCTAGCGACTAAAACGCTACAAAAGATTGATACATGACAACGAAACAAACGGTAAGAATAACTTTTCTGGGAAATATACCAACGAATTGACCGAACTGACATAAAGTTGCTAACAATGTGAACTAGAGGCGCAAACTGAAAAAAGACAGGAAAACCTGTATGTCACCGTGTCTCTACGTTATACTCATATAAGACAGTTATTTATTTATAATTTTTAGTAGTATTTTAGATTTTTTCCTCAAACTTTAGGTCATGCTGTTTCTCGCTAGACAATGTGTGTCAAAATGTGTTTGTAGCTATAACTGCGTAAAATAATTAAGTTAGAAGCCAGCAGGTTTTCGGCTAAACACGGTTGGCTTTGTGCAAAGATTTTTTGCTAATTTGTCGAAGGAAATAAGTTTGCTACACATTTCCCATCTATATCAACAACGTAAGCTTTGTTTTATTTACTCAATTACTCACATATGTGCATGTTTAGTTATGGCAAACACTATTGGTTTTCAAGAAAATTTCTTAAGGATGTCAGCACAGTCGGCTTGTTGAAAAACTTCCCCGTACCAGTGAATATTTGCTCACTTTTGCGAGCTATCCATACTGCTAACTTTGTGGATTATTTCTCACGCAATTATTCCTAACATGTATCAGCACTTTAACATGTTCACCGATACACGCATCAGCTTTTTTTCGAAGTTTTGGAAAATACAGCTAATATCCAGAAGCTTTTGCATATTGTGTTTGCTATAGGGTACCTGGCCGCCAAGTGCGCCGGTGGAAAGTGCTCGTTAATGCACATTTTGAATTGATTCCTGTGGTAATGATCTTCTTTTGGACCGAGTACTTATTGCAAATCGCAAGTTTCATTTTTTTTTATTGATAAGTAAATCATGAATTCATACTTAATCAGCGCGACGTATGAAAGAACCTGACTGTATATCGTATCTTTTAAGCGGTTTACTACTATTGGTTGCACTGGATATGGTTATCATTTATTATATACCAAAGCAATGCGGTAATTCATCTTTTGTAAGCTCGGACAACACTTTCTAAAAACAGTGTTAACTAGAACGCCTCGTGGCGTGAGACCATTACCCGCGGTGGGAGCAAATTTCATCGTCGTCATTTTTAATGGCCAGCTGTTCCTTGTTTCTCCCTCCGTTAGATCGTCGTTGTAAAACGGAAACAGGAGCTTAAACTATTTACTATGATAATAATAACAGAAGAAAAATAGAGTGCCTCGTGGCGTAAGACCATCACCCGCAGTGGGAGCAAATTTCATCGCTATCACTTTTGATGGCCAGCTAATCCTAGTTTTTTGGCGCGGGCACATTGGGGACAGGCCACCAGACGCCCTGCAAAAAATCATGAACATAGCTCTACTCCTTCCTTTTTGGGTTGGAGAGCAGATTTCATTGCCGTCATTTTTTATGTCCAGCTAATCCAAGTTTTTTGTCACGGATCACATCGTGTACAGCCCACCAGACTCCCTGTAAAAAATCATGAACATAGCTCAACTCTTTCCTTTTTTGTGGTGCAGAGCAGATTTCATTGCCGTCATTTTTAGGCCAGCTAATCCTGTTTTTTTGGTATGGGTCTCATCTAGGGCAACCCACCAAACTCCCTGCAAAAAATTATGACTATTGGTCAACTCTTTCGACCACTTATTGAGTGGACAGACGAAAACAGTATCAGCTCTCTCACTTCGTTCGCGGGTGATAACCAGTTATACCAGTTATAAAACCTAGAAAATATTGCGGTTTAAGTTTTAATTGTCAGAGAATTTTGAATCAAAGCGAGACTACTATACTAATTATATCTTCTGTTAACGTGCTCATACAGCAATGAAAATGTTGCTAAAAACTAATCAGTTATGGTGCAAATGTGTTACCTTGCGTTTCAATTGTCAGAGTTCGTATCAGATTCAATGCTACCAAGTTCTCGAACAAACGACGCATATTCAAAGAATTGACTAGTAAGTTAACAACCAGGGGTAAACCTGTAACAGCCAAATAGATAAGTTATCATAATTTAAAACATTTAATAAAAGATAATTACAGCATCAATGATACCCACCATTGTGAAGGCTACCACAGCCATCGCAACCAATAAAACCCAAGCCAATTTCGCCAATTTCGCCATTTTCCGTCGTCACAGAACGTTGGTAACTAGACAACTTTTGTCTGCCACTTGTAGGGATGTAATGCAAAATACTAAGTGGACCCACACCCATTATATAGGCACTTTGGCTACAGATCCACGTGGTGTTAGTCTGTGACTATAATGGGAAGAACATTGAGAAGTGACACATAAAACTGGAATTCGAGAAGATACAATGGCGGAACATATTACCGTAACACCTGCGAATTAAGTGGGCTGACGTGTTCTTTTAGTATCGCGGTCGAATTTTTCTTGGTTGTTGGGGCATTTCTTCTCTTCACTAAGACGCGTAGCTTAATTCTTAGCAACTGCATAACCTGTTATGACCCGAGGTAGTTTGCTCGCCCGTGATCTTTAAGGGATTACTGTGTCTTTCATCAACTAGAGTAGTCTTCGTCTTGGCAACTTGAGGTGCTCAGTTTTGCTGCGATGGATTTGCATGCTTGATTCTTGAGGGATTTCTATTCTCAGGTACGACGCTCGTTTTTTGCTTGGCATTTAGGAATGGTCAATATTGCAACGCAGGGAGGTAATTATCATTCTTCTTAGTTGTTACAAAGATGAAAAACTGGCTAGTTTTAAAAAACGCTTTGCACCTGTAAAAAAATGCCTGCTGCATAACCTTGTTTTGAATATATTATTCTAAACAGATGACGCACATTACCTATAACTCTAGCAACTCTGTACTCTGCAAAAAATCATTCATGCCTCTCGCGCCTGTAGCTCAGTGTTTGCTAGAGTATCGATTGATTTTCTCGCTTAGAAATTTTTTCTACTCGTCATCATATCTCATTGATTGAAATACTTCGAAAGAGCTGCAATATCTCAGACTTTTTGACTGGCTCTAGATGCTGACAGGATTTTGTTTTCGAAAAATGTAATGTTAAGTAGGGTTCTCGCCTTTTCACAGTAAATAAATCAGTATAGGATTCTGGCCTTTCGATAAAAATAAGGAGAGTTTTCGTCTCTGCGGAAACTAATAATAATATATAGAGTTCTTGCCTTATTCTGAAAAAGCAGGGTTTCACTTTTTGAAAGTGAGTAAGTAAGAAAGGTTTGTGATAGGACATCTTCGATTCAATCACTCTGCCATCAAAGTACTCCATTCAGATTAGCTCTGCAGCTTTGACTGTGGTGGGCGTTCGATTTGTAACACTGGAGCGAGTTTCGGAAGTTAATCTCGAACCGACTGGGCTTGAGAAGGCGATAAGTCAATCCTGTTTGTAATCTTCAAAACTGAATTATCTGCCGTATGAAACGCAANGAATGATGCCCAGTAAAGGGCTATCCCAAGAGCTTTCTCCGCAAGGAATGTTGCAGCTAGCCTGCTGAGGTTAGTTTGTTTGGTTAGGTAGGTTCTCCATATGGCCCTTCTGTCCCACGAGGTTGGGCCGCCGATCGAGGTGGCCGACCTATTCCGCAGGACTCGTACTTTCGCCCGTGCGGAGGGCCATGGAAGGGACCGTCCGCACTGGCCCTTCTGTCTTCTTCTCTTTTCGTCTTTCGTCTCTTGCCCGGTGCCGCACGGCTGAGCAAATTCATTCAGCCGAGCCGTCTAGGGTTGGAAATGCTCGCGCCTTATTTCCTGTCAGAATAAGTACACCTGACAAATTTGAGACATAGAACTCACTAATGAGAGCTCGCCGTCACTCACGACCTTCCGACAGAAATGCTGAAACAAAATATTTGACCTTCAGCGCGATTCGGCTTAGAATCGTTGTGCTAGCAAACCTTGACCTCTTCGTAGGATGTAAAATATCGCTATATTCTTGCTCGTGAATGTGCATTTAGCATGCAGATGAGAGTGGAATATTCTGAGAACTCATTGCTTCAGGGGAAATGCTCTGTGATCCATATTGTCAGAATTCAGCGCTCAGCAGTGGCTATCACAAATCTGTATGTGGGCGATAACTATTGATTAACATGATCAGAATATGACCTCTAATTATCGTGACTATTACCTGCTACTGCTGCTTAACGTTCTTCGTAGGTGCCTACCACGGTTGGCTGATTTAAATCAATTAAAGAAAACATAGTTTAAGCCAATAAAAAAACATGTTTTGTTGGGGGGTGGGAGGGGATATTGAACTTTTTTGGTTTTTATTCATAAACGTTGCAAAATAAACAGTTTTACTTCTAGGAAGTATCAAATTTTAGTCACACATTGGAAAGGATGACTTAATGTGTTTCTTTTCAGGAATCCGTTTGACTGTTAAGACAGTTAGGGTCAATATTGCTAATATTTATAACAAACCTATAACTTATTGAATTTTGTGTTATTTCATTTCAGAGATGCATGTCTAATTATATTCTGGTAAGCTAGAAGCTACTGAAAATTAGAAGTTGTTGTTATATAGATACTATTAGATAGCTAGTGAACTCATGAGAAGGATGTAGGCATATAGCTTTTTCACTTTCTTTAGTTCATTACTCTACTCTTAATTAGGTTGTAGCTAGCTATTTCTATCGAGACGTCTTCGTATTTTGGAGTGTTTCTAAGTTTTTCAAAGGATTTATAGCTACAATATTTCACTTTCTTTAGTTTATTACTGTGTTACCAATTAGCTAGTAGCTTGCTATTTCTGTCAAGTTGTATTTGTAATTGAAGTATTTTCAAGTTTTTCAAAGGATTTTAAATTGCAATTATAAATCTTAGCATCTCTGCAGTTTGCATATTAAATGTAGCCATAGCAAGTACAGGTACTCTGTTAACTGCTTTTTCGTAACCCCTTCATCTTAAAATCATCCTTCTACAATAGGAAGTTGAAATGACGTGACTAAGATTGTAGAAGATTAGCTAGCTACCTGTATCTACACAGCAGAAATTCCTTTAAACTTAGGATAAAATTTCTAGAACGCAGGGAAAGAACAACAAAACATTAGAAAAATAAACACGTCTCTTGACAAAAAAACATGGTTTTTTGTTTAAACAAAAAAAACATGGTTTTTGCCAACGCTGCTACCTACAGACGGGAGCTGATTTCGCTAATGTCTTTTATCTCTGATAAAGGTAAAGTCAACTTAGACCACACCCTCACCTGGGAAACCCACATGCACTGATTTATGCTGCGGCTATAGACCCACTGGCCCCAGATGAGTAAGTGTAGTTGCAATCGACCGCGGGTCACCGAGAACTATAGCGCCAACTTGACGAAAGAAACAACTGATCTTACTCTTTGCTTCTTTTCTTCACCCAGGAAATTATATTTTTACTGAGTATGCCTGTTTCTTTGTCTGTCACCTAGATAACTCAAAAAGTTCCGGATAGATCTTTACGAAACTGGTTGGGATTAATTTCAATTGTTTGGGGTGTTAAGTGTAACAAATGATTACCTTTTGGTGTTGATCTGGTCATCCGTTTGTTTGCTTGCTTGTTTGTGTGTCTCCCTTGATTTTCCTAATACCATACCTCAAAAAGTTACGAAGGGATATTTTCAATAATTTTCATGAGTTCAGGAGGAGTAAATGGCAAAAGTTTTCTAATCTTTTCTTTGTCGGTTCGTTTGTTTGTCTCAGTGTTTGATTTATAGTTTGTTTGCAAAATAACTCAAGAGGTCGAGAAGGGAGCTTTATGAAATTTACAGGAATTGTTGGAAAGTAAAGAAATAATTAAATTTTGCTGATGATCGGTTGGACTGTTTGCACTTTTGACTAATGTTGTCAAAATGCTTGTTACCAATTCAACTCGAAAAATTATGAACGGATTTTCTAGAAAATCACAGAACCTGTTATTGCTGTCATTAAGGGCAAATGGCCACATTTTAGTTTCACAACAAATTTGAATTTTCGTTAACGTTATGATGTAGAGTACGGATGCGCTCTCAGAGTTCTCTAGTTTACTATGCACTTTTAAACGTATTTGTGAACCTATTGCGTTCATTATACAAGCTTTTATTATCAATAATGTTAATTCATCAGTATAACAAGGTCTTCACTAAATGTACTATATGGTATGATGCATGAGTTCACTAGCCGAGTTCACTAGCATAGCCCTATCATTCTGATAACCTCTGCTTTATGTTGCAAGGGCTATTCAGCCTATTCTATTGCTGCAGGAGGAGATGAAGCCTCTGTAATAAAATAGCGCAGATGTGTCACACTGGATTAACCCTATATGCACCAGACTGAGCTACCTCGTTACCAATGCTGTTTTATCGTAGTAATACACTATGATCCCATGTTGCAAGATAACATAGCCTGGTATGAATAGGGTTAGTACTATCAAAAATTAAATTAAGCGCTTAGCTATGGAATATTATGAAAATATCGTCGACGTTCTTTACATAATTGTGTTTAAGATAAGAGGGGCAGCCACTTAACCCTCACAGGCGGCATCACCATATGCGGTTGCCAACTTATCTTTTGACGCACAACGCGGCCCGGCTGGCCAATGTTGCATCTTCTGGTCTAAGAACCAAATTCCGATGTCAAAATTAATGCTGAGCATTCCAGCTGGAAAAAAAGTGATCGAGACCAAATTCGGTTCTGTGCACGTCGTGATTCTAGTGGTCAGGATTATACAGCGCGTGTGAGGGTAAACGCACTCATTCCGTCATTGATCACCAAGAAAGGCGCCCGGAATTACTTTTTCACACATTCTTTCCTTGCAGTTTCATCGATCTGAGACTAAGTATATACCCAAGATTTTCATGATACATATTAGACCATACAACGCACGTAGTAAAATGACTGCAGATTGTATCCGAAGATTTAATTTTTTACACCGGTTTACGCTTCTTTAAGTTACAGTATCGCAAGTTATGCGATTTTGACAAGTAACTGCGGTCGATTTGCTTTCACATTACTGCAACGACATTGCAAGTGTTACGGTGTCAGAAGTTGCGTAATATCGTGAAGTTAGAAACCGTATTTTCACAATATCTTTGTGCCAATTCTTGCTGCAGTGTTGTAACTGCGATGGATATAGCATATTAGTAAGCAGTTATGTAGCTCTTGTGCAACTCGTTATTTCTCCTCGTGTGTAAAGACGTCGTTTGGACTTAGTCACCCAACTAGTGTTATGTGAGTAAGTGCTTAAAGTACTTTGGCCGTTATGGAAGAATAATAAAATGATGTGGGACATTTTATAAAGTGATCTTGAGGAAGCTAGAGTAACAATACTGTTACGCAGAGAGTGAGGGTGAGTTAGACGTGCACGTGCTAGGGCTATCAGCCACAGCCTATACTGACAAATTAGTTTTCATAGGGAATTGAATATCAAGGAAATTCAGTTTGGCCGTTTCAGTTTTCTATCTGTTTGAAATTTTTTCTAGATGTTTTTGATCCATACAAAAATATCGGGCAATACAACATTTAAAACAATCATGATCTTCGTTTTTCTTATAATTATTAATTGATATATTAAGTGTCTATATTTTTCTGGAAGTTCAATGTAACTTGAACCTCTTACAAGATTATATTCAACAATTTGACATGAAAATCTTACGATTTACTTATATTCCATCCTAGTGAACTGCGGGTACACTCATCGATTTTTTTGTTAACTTTCGAATGAGATTTTTGATTAGTTTTCCATCAATACAATTTTTAGACTGTTTAGAAATTTTCCTGAGTTGAACCTAGGTTCTATATGTTCTCTTTTTTATCAATTTCTCTGTTATAAAAAGGAACTTTTAAACTGAGTAGAAACTTTACTTAAATAATTTTATTTTCTTGATGATTTCAATAATTTCTGGCATCATGTAACTGATGTGTTACACTGGATCTAAAATGTCTATCTGATTATATATATGAATATATTCTAAACATTTTTCTTGAATTGTTCCTTGTACAACAATAAATTTGCATTTAAATCTATCGTAAAAATGTTTTATTCTTGTATCTATGATGTTGTGGCAGATTTAATTCTTTTTTGCAAGTTTTAGAATTTTTTACTTACGAAATATTGACTAGAAATTAATGAAACTTTATTTATTATGTTTTATGTTTTTTCTGTTGGTTGAAATTCATAGCACATTACAAAAAGTACAGAAGTTATTTTTTTAGCTTGAGTTTAATCAGATTCGACGTTTGTTATTTTCTTAAAATAGTTTTTCGAATTCAAATGATTTCATTTTAACATTACATAACTCACACACAGTACACCATGTTATTTTTATTATTGTATCCCATTTTTGTAAGATTATAGTTAGGCCATGATGATTCCATTTTTGCACTCTGTGGATAACTTACATTAGATGATTTTTTATTATCTCCCATTTTATTAGATTATAGGTAGAAAAAAACTTCCATTTTTTTACAATTTATGCATAACTTAAATTAGCTGATAACCTCCGCCAATGAGGTTATGTTTTCTTCGTGTTTTTCTGTCTGTCTGTATGTTTACCTGTTTGTCTGTCTGTCTATCTGTCGCTCTGTCTGTCTATCACCAATATAACTCAAAAAGTTCCCAACCGATTTGGACGAAATTTACAGGGATTGTTAGGTATGTTAAGAGGAACAGATGATTAACTTTTGGTGAAGATATGTCTATCCGTTTGTTTGTTTGTTTGTCTGTCTGACTCATTTTTCTCAATGCCATTACTATCTAAAAAAATAGATTTTTACCTGTCTTCAAAATTTAAAGGCTTAATTTTTTCATGTACAATACGAATGTTTGTGTTTTGTTTATAAACATTGGAAAGTAATAAGGATTACAAGTTTTCGATACAATTTTTTGATTAACAGCTATCCTGCTGGTGCTTGTCTCGCCACTACTATTGTCCGTAATCAGTATTTTTTACTGCACTAGTTTTTCTCTTTTCGACGAAATGCCATAGCTATTGCTCATTTTTACTTCCGCCAAGGAGGTTATGTTTTCGTCGGGTGTGTCTGTTAGTCTGTTATGCTGTCTGTCTCTCTGTCATCAAGATAACGCAAACAGTTACGTACCGATTTGGATGAAATTTACAGGGATTGTTAAGTATGTTAGGAGGAACAGAGTATTAACTTGTGGTGAAGATCCGTCTATCCGTTCGTTTGTTTGCCTCAGTTTTCTTAATGCCATAGCTCAAAAAGTTATTGACGGATCTTTATGAAATTCACATGAGTTGTTAGGTGTATAACGAAGAGTGAATAACCAAATTTTTTTAATGCTTCGTTTGTTCATTCCTTTGTCACCGTTTTTAATTTTATGCTTGTTAGCACAATAACTCAAAAAATAATGGATGAATCTATACGAAATTCAAAGAAGTTGTTAATCATGTTAATAGACATAAATGATTAAATTTGGGTGCAGATCGGTTTGTTCGTTTGTATATTTGACTCATGTTTGCCGTAATGTTTGTTAGCAGCATAACTCAAAAAGTTATGGACACATCTTAAAAAAATGCACAAACTGTTATTACTATCAAAAGGCACAAATGACTAGATTTTAGAGTTGATACAAAGAAAATCATGGTTTCAGAGCCAATTTGAATTTTTCGCTTCCGTTGCCTTACTTTGCGGAGGTATGCGCTTTCAGAGTGCTCTAGTTCGAAATTGTTTTTATTTTCTCCAAGTGAATATTTAGCCTAGCGCTAGTACAAAATAGAGTTCTGCGTGGAGGTGATAACACACCGTATCCAAGATACACCTCATTTTTCAGTAAATCCAGAAACTTGAACTTAATTTTCAAGCCGGTGCGCGACTCATTTTTACAGGACTGAAAATGTGTATGGTATGCAGATACAATACATTATTTTTTACAAAGTGGCCGAGTAAAGCATTCAAAGTGATAAAAGAACTATTATCGCAAATTCTTCGCCGTTATTTCATGACGATACGGTCCACTATAAAATTTTGAGAAGGAACATTCTGGGAATGTTTCCATCTTTTCGGACACATGCTGCTATAGAGTAATGTACAGTTTTGTTGATTGATTGCTAGCTTGTCTCTCTGTCCTGAGGTGAAGGATTATATCCTAGCAAATTCATCTACTGAGATATCAGAGGGCCGCTGCCTTACAAGTTTTATTGTAATTTTAATTGAGTGCTTAACATCGACTAATGTATCTCTACGTGGTAGCAAAGGTATAACAAATACATATAACTTAATTCTAAACGCGAATATTTTTATGAGTTCACGCTACGCAAATTGAGTAGTTTAAAGAAGGAAAAATGAAAACAAAAATGCTTCTGAGGCCAGAACCACCACCTGATACGGTTAGGAAGTTTTCCTCGTTGTTGGCGAACTGGGAATATTACTCCTATTCCCAAGGGTGCGGTCTCGCCCTATATGTGGCCAACTATCGACCCATCACCCTGACGCCCATATTGTCGAAGGTGTTCGAGAAGTTGATTGCTGGTAAGCTGGGTCGTTTCGCTGAGGTTACGGGGTTGCTGCCTGTTGGTCAGTTTGCGTA
>LQNS02278165.1:10267813-10279680 GCA_001587735.2 Parhyale hawaiensis
TTTCGGAAAGAAATTAAGTAGGATTCTCGCCTTTTCGGAAAGAAATTAAGTAGGATTCTCGCCTTTTCGGAAAGAAATTAAGTAGGATTCTCGCCTTTTCGGAAAGAAATTAAGTAGGATTCTCGCCTTTTCGGAAAAAAAAAAGTCAAGGAGAGTTTTCACCTCTTCGCAAAAAATTAAGTGGGGTTCTCGTTTTTTTCCTGAAAAAGCAGGGTTTTCAGCTGTTGTGAGAAAGAAAGTAAATAGGGTTTGCGATAAGACATCTTCGATTCGCGCACTCTGCCATCGAGGTACTCCAAACCGATCAGCTAAATCGAGTCGGCAGCGTTCGATTTGTAACATTGGAGCGAGCTTCGGGAGTTAATTAGTTACGAACCAACTGCGATTGAGACTTGAGGCGATAAGTCAGTCCTGCTCATAATCTTCAAACCTGAATTTTTAGCCGTATGAAGCGCTATTAGCATACCGTTAACGTTTCAAAATCGATCCAAGGTGATGAATCGAGCGTCGTTGATTGAAATTTCGTACAAGCCAAAACGATGGGCATCTATCATCTGCATCGCACCGTGCAAATCGAAAAACCTTTAATATCCTACCGTCCTCCAAATCGGTGGCGTAGATGAACAACTGTAAAACTTATTTTTAAAGTTAAAAGCATTGACATATAAGACCTAGAACGCCTCGGGCGTATGACCATCGCCCGCGGTGGCGGGTAAATTCATTTTATATTTTCAACTTACTCTAGAGCGTTAGCATTTTTCACATCTCAGTCAACCTATCTGACTGCCGAAAAAATTTATTATGACTCAATTCCATCTGCCTCTTTTTCGGCGGATAGTCAACAAAACTTTTCATCGCCGTCATTTCCTATGATCAGCTAATTCTTGTTTTTTTTTAATTGTTCACATCTACGTCAACGCACCGAACTCCCTACAAAAAATAAAAAATATAATCATTGCTCAACCCTCTGCCTCTTTTTGGGTGGAGTTACAGATTCAGCTTCCTCATTTTTGGTGGCCAGCTAACTCAAAAATTTTTTTTTTTTTCAGATCTCAGACAACTCACCTGACTGCCTGAAAAAAATTATCATTGTGAACCAACTCCTAATGCCTCTTTTTGGGTGGACAGAAAATATATATATATATTTGAATCTTCAACGAAAACCTTATCACCTCTCTCACGTCGTTTGCGGATGTTGAAAATTTGATAGAAATGTTGTCTATTCAAACGCATGCGCAGAGACCCACTTTGGCTTTCGCTTGCATGCTGCGAAGCGAAGGCGAGGGCTGTATTGACGACAGTGTGGAACAGTACTTGTGCAGCCGTCAAGCGCGTGGCATGTCTGTTCGGATGGCTCAGTGCCAGACAAATTTTTGTCGCTTGAGACTATGCTGTGCTGCAGGTTATGGGTTTCTTCGAGGATTCTATTTTGTTATTTTGAACTGAAGCTTTAACATCAACTTGCCCAGCTTGCCTAACATGGAGATAAATAGGTGGTATGTTGGTATGTTTATGCTGCGTTTTTTAATTTTCGACTTCGTTAATTTACGGCATGCGTAACTTTGAGCAACGAAACTACATAAAAGCTCTAAAAAACGTGTTCCTTTTTAGTAGCCCGAGAAGAAGGATGCAATTGCTTTTACAAAGTGTAGTTCCGGCGGTGGCCCTCCTTCGATAGTAAAAAGAAACGATCAAGCGGGCCAGTCTCGATGGCTTCCATGGCACAATCATGAGCACGAACGTGAGGAAAATAATAAAGACATGGTAGCGCCAGTTGCCTCATATGTCGTTTATGAGGGCAGGTTGGAAATAGTGAATATGTAGGTATGTTGATAAATATAAACTTACGCGATGTGGGGCTGATCGTACCCGTACCAGGGGCCTACTTCTACCGTGTATTTTCCTGTGTCCAATACAAATTGTTGGCTATTATTATGTATCAAAATAGTGTGAAAACCCTTACATATACAATATATAATATATCGCATTTCCGCAAGCAGCTTTTTTTCTCATAGCAATACAATAGCACAATGATCCCATGTAGCAAAATAAGACAGCGGGGTATTAATAACTTTGATATAATGAAAATTAAATTAAGCGCTTATAGTACCGAATATGGTGAAAACATCGCCGGTGTCATTAAACACTTTTATTGAAGTTAATAGGGCGGTCATTTCAAGCACTCATTTCGTGATCAGCAAGAGAGGCGCCCGAAAGAATTTTGCTCACATGTTAGCTCATTGCAGTTCCATCGATCTGAGACTAAGGATATAGTAGCCAAGATTTCCACGATGCATATTAGATCACACTATATATACGCACATAGTAAAATAACCGCATATTGTGCCGGAAGATTTTTTTTACGCCGTTTTACCCTGCTTTGTGTTACAGTATCGCAAGTTTTGCGAGTTTGACAAGTAACCGTGGTAAGTTTCAAAAATAGAATGACATTGCTGTGACGGTCACAGTGACACAGTCACAGTCTTCAATGCGTCATAGCATATAAATCCTCTGGCATAAAAGTGCTATATCACCACGGTTACGATCGACGTCACAACTTTCACGCTCCCAATGAGTAGCATTGGTAGTGATTTGACTCTCCTTGTAATACTCGTTATATTATTACCTCCGCCAAGGAGGTTATGTTTTCGTCGGGTCTGTGTGTCTATCTGTCTGTTATTCTGTCTGTCACTAAGATAACTCAAAAGTTATGGACGGATTTTGACGAAACGTACATGGGTTATTAGGTATGCTAGGAGGTTGATGATTAACTTTTGGTGAAGATCTGTCCATCGTTGGTTTGTTTGTCTCTCTATTTTTGGTTAGTGCCATAACTTGAAAAGTAATGAACGGATTTTCATGAAATTTGCATGAGTTGTTGGGTTTATTACAGAGAGTAAACGATCAAATTTTTGTGATGATCTGTTCTTTCGTTCGTTTGTTTGTCGCTGGGCTTGATGTCATGTTTGTTAGCGCAATAACTAAAAAATTATGAATGAATCTTTATGAAATTTTCAGGAATTGTTCGTAATGTTAAAATACATAATTGATTAAAATTTGGTGATGATCGCTACGTTCATTTGTGTGTTTGACCAATGTTTGTTAAATTGTTTGTTAGCACAATAACTCAAAAATTATGGATGGAGCTTTATGAAGGTTTCAGGAATTGTTTGTCATGTTCAGAGACATAATTGATTAAATTTTGATGATAATCGGTAGGACCGTTTGTGCGTTTGACTAATGTTTGTGAAAATGATTGTTAGCGCAATAGCTCAAAAATTATGGATGGATCTTAATGAAATTTTCAGGAATTGTTAGTCATGTTAAAATACATAATTTATCTAATTTTGGTGGTGATCGGCTACTCCGTTTGTGTGTTTGACTTATGTTTGTTTAAATGTTTGTTAGCAGCATAACTCAAAAAATTATGGACGGATCTCCAAGAAAATCACAACCACTGTTAATATTATCAAAAGGCACAAGGGATCAGATTTTGGTGTTGAAAGAAAGAAAATCATGGTTTCAGAATCGATTTAAATTTTTCATCACCGCTGCCTTGCTTTACGGAGGTATGCACTCTCGGTGTGCTCTAGTTTATTATCTTATCGCTTGCAAAGACGTCGTTTTGACTCAGTTATCCAACTACTGTTAAATTAGGAAGTTCGCAGTGCACTTTAGCCGTTCCGGGAGAATAAAATAAGTGAAACGTATTTATGTATGAATTAAGCTTAGAAAAACTAGGGTAACAATACTGTTGCTGTTGCACAGAAAGTGGGCGTGTTAGACGTGCACGTTCCAGGTAGCAGGCAGGCGGATCATAATAACGGAAGACGTTTGTGATTGACAAATTAAGTTACGGAAAAAGTTGAAATGTCATGTTGTACATAAATAAAATTGACAAAATGTGATGAGATTTGAGCGGCCAAAACTATTTACAAGATGCTTATAAACCGACCGTTACAACGCATTCAGTGGTTATCAACCACAGCTTAGCAGACAAACAGAGCATAAACCGATCTTACCTTATCGTTGTACAGACACTGGGTATGCCAATATATTTCACAATAGTAGTTACTCAATATTTATTAATATTAAGAAGTTGGCAGGTACACCCCTCTATCACACGTCAAGAGAACGTTGACGTCATACGTGAAGGAAACCTATGAAGAATAGCAGTTCATTTAGCAAAGTTTTTTCTCTTAGCTTCAGATCGTACAACAATTATTTTTATTGCATATAACCCAATGTGCCAGGGCTGCACCAATTAAATACAGGTGGCAGTTGTGCAGATGGAGCAGAGAGATACAAGGGGTGCACGGAGGCTATGCACGCGGTGAACGTACAGTTAGAACGTAGGCGGTGCAAAGCTGCAGGTGGTGCATGGTGCTACACATGTGGTGCGGAGATTGGATCAGGTCTCAATAGGCAATTAATTTCCAATTATAGCTTTGAAAAGAAGATTGTCACAACAATGGGAACGCAATGATATCGCACACTTGCGGCCAACACAGTCCGATGATTCACGCTCTACACCGTCGCTTCGAGTTATACGTTACAAAAAACATTAATATTCTGATAAAGCCTGTTGCACACGGGGCCAAAGTTTCACAGTGCCGTTTTACGTTTTTGGATCGGAAGTTTCCCTGTCTGTGACTGCTTAATATGCCTCAACAACCTTTTTAATACACGTCATTGCAATTTCAAAGTCACTTTAAGAATATTCGAAAATGTGTACGCAGCACTCGTTTTAGTGGAAAATCTTCGGCGGAGGTTCAGATTTGAGACAAATTTTTGGACAGTGTAATATCAGGCGCGCAGAAGCCGTGCCGCGGCAACGTTATCAGCAGTGCAGGCAGAACATTCAGGTGTTTCACCTCCGGTGTGCTGTAGTCTTGAGACTGGAACATACAGCTTCAATCTTTCTGTATCGATTATCAATTTTTAGTTATCGCAACAGTAGAAGTGGGCACTTGTGGCCCTGCAATCTGGTCGCAAGAATAAAGAGGCCGCAACTCATCCAAACTTGCGTCCATTTTTGCGTTTGAGACGAGGCACACCTCTGTAAAACAGCGCAATTGGCGGGCATAAACCCTTAAAAGACCACCAAGCACTGTCTCCAATATGGACTTCCCCCCCCCCTTCACCAACTACAAAAGTGGATCACACCTCAGGGTTCTGTATTATTGCGGTTCTCTCAACAAATGAGTAGCAACAGACTATACTACTTGACAGCACCAGAGCAGCTGTTGTAATCATCGCTAGCTATACTAGCCGCCTACACTAGCTAGTTTACAGGAAAATCGAGCTGCTTAATCTTACAAGTAATCCATCAAAGGTATCTGTCCTACAATTATTCTTTCTCTAGATTAGTGATTCTTAACCTGGGGGGGGGGGACGTTAACGGATTCCAAGGGGGCGTGAGCCTCTTCAGTAAAACCTGATTTACATCAATAACCTTTGCCAAAGAAGTTATGTTTTTGTCGTGATTTTCTGTCACCGAGATAACTCAAAGGGTTATGAACGGATCTTTACGAAACCTACAGGAATTGTTTGAGATGTTAATAGTAACAGATGATTAACTTTTGGTGGCAATCCGTTGATATGTTTGTGTGTTTGCCTATTTATTCTTTGTGCCTTAACTCAAAAAGTTATGAACGGATATTTATGAAATTTACATGAGTCGTTAGGTTTATTACGAAGAGTAAATGATCAAATTTTTGTGATGATCTGTTCATTTGTTTGGCGCTGTTCGTTTTTTTGCTTATTAGCACAATAATTGTATCAAAAATTTCCTATTTGATCTTTAAGTAATTTACAGGGGTTGTTAGTAATGTTAAAATACACGATCAAATTTTGGTGCAGATTTGTTGCTCCGATTATGTGTTGTACTTGTGTCTGTCATACTGTTTGTTAGCAGCATAACTCAAAAAGTTATGATCGGATCTTCAAGAAAATTGCAGAAATTGTTAATACGGTGGCCACAAAAACAAAGTTTACCTCCTCAAAAGCAAATCTATTACATAATTCACTGATAATTGTGTCTTCACATTCCCCGCCGTATGAGAGGAGAGAGGAGGCCAGGAGGGTGGTACGACGTGTGTTGCTCCACCCCCACATAACACACAACTCCCAGCAGGGACTCCTCTACGCAGTCAGTCTGTGATCCACTGGAGCTCGAGCAGAGTGCCGTACACGTACGTTACGTTTGTCCACTGACCTCTACTTTGCTACTTTTTCACTTTTCACTTGAGTAGTTGAATAGGAAACATCCAAACATCAAGTTCACTGCCGAAAGCCAATCAGATAATTCTTTAGCCTTTTTAGATGTCCTAGTAACTAACCAAGACTCCACATTAACCACTGAAATTTATAGAAGATCGACATTCTCAGGCCTCGGAACCAGTTTCTTCAGTCACTGCTATGATCAATTTAAAAATAATGCAATAAAAACTTTACTATTTCGACTATGCCATTTGTCTTCGTCCTACCTTGCATTTTCGAACGAAGTCGATTTTTTCCGAACATTTTCCAAAAATAACGACTACCCGCACCACCTCCTGGACCACTACTGCAAATTGTTCCGAGACAAACTGTTCGATCCCGGCATTAACAAACCCTCGGTCCCTAAATTGAATTTCTTTCACTCACTTCCGTACTACGACGAAACCTCCGTTAGTGCAGTAAACTCTTTGAAAGCGTTCCTCTCTGAAGCGTACCCACAAATAAACTTCAAATTTTCCTACAAAAACACATTTAGCATAGGGTCCTACTTCAAATTTAAAGACAAACCCCCCACACCACTACAGTCCAATGTTATCTACCTTTACCAATGGCAGGCCTGCAGCACCTCTTATATCGGTAGCACTGGACAACACTTCAAAGCCCGCATTGACCAACATTTAGGTGTATCCAATCGAACCGGCTTACCACTTGCAAAACCCTCACATTCAGCCCCTCGCCTGCATACCGAGCAAAACAACCATCCCATCAGCAGGAACACCTTCTTAATCATAGAATTTTCCAACCCAATCGAGCTCACAATATTAGAGTCCTTCCACATCCATTGAACAAAACCTAGTCTTAATATTATGACCCCAGCTGTACCGCTGCACACTGTCCATACCTAGCCTCACATCTGCTGACTGTATAGGAGCTAACATCCGGCCCCTCTACGTGGCTCTGTTCATTCACGTTTCAGACCTCCCCCCGACAGCACCCATGCTCCCTTCCCCGATTCAGAAATGAAGAAATTTTGTATTTTTTATATGTTGTAGGTTCTTCATAGTTTTTCTGATGATAGGATCATTTATCCAGAAACGTTAAAGAATTTTAATTATATCGATTTCATATTATTAAATAATTTAAATAATTATCTTAGTTTAGTTCTTTATATAGGTATATATATTCAGTGGCGCAGTCAAGTTGGATTTCCGGCAGCACCTTTGAACATGTCCTGACACGGTTATACAGGCGAGCTCAGGTCCCCCACATGGAGCTGCCGATAGCGAGCCCACTCCCAGTATCATAGATACTGTCTTTAGGTTTAGAATTTCTTCATATCTTATTCCCATAGAGCGTGACAGGGAAAATTTAAATACATCTATAAACTAGAGCGCACTGAGAGCGCATACCTCCGCCAAGCGAGGCAACGGTAGTAAAAAATTCAAATTGGTTCTGAAACCATGATTTTTCTTGTATCAACTGCAAAATCTAATCATTTGTGCCTTTTGATAGTAATAACAGCTTGTGCAATTTTCTTGAAGATCCGTTCATAACTGTTTGAGTTATGCTGCTAACAAACGTTATGACAAACATGAGTCAAATATACAAACGAACGAACCGATCTGCACCAAAATTGAATGAGTTATGTCTTATAACATTACTAACAACCCCTATAAATTTCATAAAGATTTATTCATTATTTATTGTGCTAACAACCATAAAATTATGAACAGTGACAAACGAATGAACGAATTATTACCAAAATTTGGTCATATACTCTTCATTATTTACCTAACAACTCATTTGAATTTCATAAAAATCCGTCCATTACTTTTTAAGTTATGGCATTGAGAAAACTGAGGCAGACAAACAAACAAACGGGTGGAGGGATCTTCACCAAAAGTTAATCATCTGTTCTTCCTAACATGCCTAAAATCCCTGCAACTTCGTCCAAAGCGGTTTATAACTTTTTGAGTTATATTAGTGACAGAATGACAAGCAGAAAGACAGACATACAAAGGGACAGACAAACACGATTAAAACATAACCTCTTTGGCGGAGGTAATAAATGAAACTAGAACTCCTAGTGGCGTAAGGCCATCACTCGTGGTGGGAACATATTTCATTGTCGTCATTTTCAATGACCAGCTGTCCCTTGTTTCTCCCACTCTCTCACTTCGTTCACGGGTGATAAACACGACGTGAATTATTATATAGTACTGATTTCCATGTGAAACATAAATCTAAATCATATATATTGAATGGGTACAGTACTAATAATCGGATTTCCTGTTTGAAATCATTTCCGCTGTATCTCGTATACGCTATGAGCCTATGACTCATCATCAGTGTTATCATCAGAGATATGGTGTCTTTACGACAGTCCCGAGTAGTAGCCTATTTGCGATAAGCTTGTTGTGTCGCTATCATTCATTTGCCTATTCAGTACATGTAGTGAAGTTTTAACGTGCGGGGGCAAGTCGTGCTAGTGAAGCTGTAGTGCTCAGCAAAAAGTAAATGCATTATCACACAGATGATGCTGAAGATGCCATCATTTAACTCTATCCCATAATTAATAAGCGATCATAGTAAACTATTTATAATTCCATAATAATAATCAAATCTGCGTCAAGCTCGTGGAATATGTAGACGGTTGAAGCGTATTGCAATCACCGCCAGCTGAGGTTACCTCTACCTGGAATAGAAACGCTCGTATGTACATTAGTAACTTGACATTCAGAGGTTGCACACGGTTCCTGATGGTATTAATTGTACTTTTGGGTGAATCCTTCCGACCATAGTTTTTAGCAACAGGCGACACTAGTATTAAGTGCTAACACAGGAAACCCTCGGGTTGTCATTGCAACACGTCCTGGAAAACTGTAACCGTAACCTGAAATACTGTTGCAAAATGCAGGTCCCACTCATAATACTTTCGGGTTGTGGTTGTGACACAATTTCTGAGCGGCTAACATAAGACAAGTTGCTCTTAGGTGGTGATCGCCTGTAAAGGTCTGGGAGATACAGATTGCGAGGATACCAATTGTGCTCACTTTGTTCACTACGGCTGGTGAAAGTTCGCCGGATACGTCGCATTTGTTAACTGCAGTGAGGAGAAAAACATTTCTTACCGCCACTGTAGTGAATGCATACGTGCCATAAGGGTATATAAAGTCGAGCGGTTGCGAAACCAACGGCCACAAAGAGCAGCGCTATTACTGCGAATGATAGGGAGAGCAGTATTCTCTCACATGACTAAAAGAAAATCACGTGTGACGTCACAGCCTCTCAGAAATGTCTACCTTCCCCTGGTGAGGTGAGGAACCTGATGAAGAGCGACTGCGTCCTTGCAACGTCAAGCGTGGTTTTGTTAACGACTCGTAGGAGTATGTGCACTGTTTTCTATACTATATTCACCTTGGTGGCTGCAAAGATTATAAAAGCACGAGCGTTTATGTTCAACCAGCTAGGTTGCTACAAAGGCATGGTGTGATTACGACCCAGTTAAACTACCGCAGCCTGAAAAAATATTGACGACCACAAAAATATAGAGAAATTCGGTTGATATTGTAACATTTTCAGATTTTCTAGTTTTCTTGTCTTAAACGGGAGTACAGTGATGCTGATCGTTAAAGTGATGATAAAAACGCATTCTTGTCTACTTGTTTATGATTGAAACCGCTCTAGAGGATTGTGTAGCACCGGTAATCTACAGGGTGTACAAGTGATCTCGGCCAAGTGACGGCGGCCCACCTCGTCCGTGATTTCGGCTCATCTGAAATGTTCTGTCTAATTATTTAGGACAGTGCTGAAGTTTTTGTACAGAAGAAGCAGAAAGCAACGGGAGAGTTCGCACGTTTTAAAATAATTTAGCAGTCACTAGTAAATACAACGAAAAATAATTGAGAATGAAAAATTGCTAATTTTTTCCTGGTACAAGTTCTTCATTTCGGAAGTGTGACGTCATTTCGGTCCCGGCAAGTACCAGGAGCTCATCCCTCCTGATATGTATTAGGGATAGGGTAGTTAGGTCATTCCATTGCTCCTAAGTATTCAGTTCCATACTCCTATGATATGATTTGGAAAGAACTTCTATTGTCTGATCGAAACAAACGTGATAAATGTTATGCTTTGATGGGCATCTCCGCAGCCTGGTGCGCACGTACGATTTCGTCGGCGCTATCACACACGCTAGTCAAAAGAACGAGTTTCTTCATTTCCGCGTCCGAATGCGTTTCTGTGTCCATTAAAATAGCATACACTTGCAATGAATTTTCAGTTATAATTCTCTCCAAGTTTTTAGAGATGCCCGAAACTTAACTGCCTACCGGTAGTTGCTGAGCGAATTGAACTGACGGCAAAAGTTCCAATACATTTTATAGTAAGCTCAAAGCTGTGTTTACAAGGACTCAACAAAGCGTTCAGATGTTTAGCGGAGGAAACTTTTTTTTACCAGCGTGTGTACTAACAGTTACGTTGCCGTGGCTATGACTGCAACTTGACGTGTAATTATGTCCGCCCAAATTCGGTTGGTCTCAGAAGAAAAGCTGAGACGCGACTGAAGTGAGAAATATAAAAATATGCAGGCAAAGATTACCAGTTACTTGGACGAGTATGAATTTTAGGAGACCACATGCACTACCTATTAGCACCTGCTACATATATGCTTGTTCCCGTTAATTAGTCTGCAGCTGTTCAAGTTCAGTTTGTATTTTTTTGTACTGTTGTTTCTTACATTTTAACGAAAAACTTTGTTCTTAACCTACTTATCAAGGAATAAAGCTATCCTATCTTCATAAAAAATATATGTTTATCCAGCACTATTCTAAAAAAACTGCTAGGAAGGATAGTTCTGATGGGCCGCGATCACCGACTAAGGTGGGCCGAAATCACCTTTATCTATCTACAGGTAGTGATTACGACATACGTTCAGATTGTCACGACGGCAGTGTCAAAATAAAATGAGCGTAACGTGTTTTCCATGACGCGCTGCTGTACTTTAAAGCCCAATGCAGACAAAAAACAATCAAACAAACATAATTTATTATTTCGTATACAGGGTACAGTGGATACACCTATCGAGGTTTTCTTTTAGCCTTAATTCTAGAATTTTTGAAGAACTGGTAGTGTGAAGAGCAGGAGAAGCAGTCCGTGGTGAGAGTCAATTTGGGATCCCTCGCCGTGCTTCGCCTGGCCTTCTCGATGCTGGAGTGCTCCACGCAGTGTAAATCCGTAGCGTGCCGTCCGGGGAGTCGAACCCGGGCCTCCGTTGGTGTGATGCCGAGCCGTAGTCACTTCACCACCGAGAGGGCCGTGATCACCGATATTGCCGAGAGTGGCATTTCACCAACAAATGCTCTACCAGACTCGGCGAAAAAGTTGCTGAGGACCGCATTCAGCTAGATGGAACTCGGCCAATCTTCATCGCCTTCCAGTAATGCGAAGCAACTTCCAGACCAGTTTTCACTGTTATGTATTCGCTAACACAACACGTGGAGCCTGTATTTTCTTAAAGCTTCATTTCTAATGGTTGCGATACCATTTGCAATGTGAAAAGTACGAAAGGAATTTGTATTTAAGTTAGAACACTGCGACCCGGATGCCCAAACGCCTCATAAAGTAACAAGCATCGCAACTGTACAGCT
>LQNS02278165.1:10294273-10306494 GCA_001587735.2 Parhyale hawaiensis
CGGAGTCGGAAGTCGGAGTCGGAAAATCTTGAGGGCCAGGAGTCGGAGTTGGAGTCGGAAATTCTTGAGGACCAGGAGTCGGAGTCGGAGTCGGACCTTGAACCATCCGACTCCGCAACCCTGCGCACAACCAGCTGGTACTTTATACGCCGTCCATACTGATGCAATATATGATGCACAGACAGCTGGTACCTTATGTGGCATGAATACTGACACAATATATGATGAAAAACATGCACAGACAAACCAAATCCTATGGGGTCGTGGTCACATGGTGTGCTTTTGGAGGTCAAGGGCTGGTAGAGCGCACTAGGCAACAGAAAAAAAAAAAACAATACAGCTGCCCCTGCAGTACCGCACGCTACGGCTACACAAGGCACCCTTAACTCCCAACCAACTCTGGTCTCCCCTAACCTTATCCTGTACTGACCCTCTCTTCAACCTCAACTTCTAACCTCTAACTTAACAGCCTTGCGTTACTTCACCTTTGACTTGATGGGTCCCCGGTCACTTCTGTGACCTAGCCCGGTTGATTGCCGACCTGTTCACAGCAACATTGGTCGGCAAACACCGTGGCGAAAGATCTCCCCCAATAACTACAGTGGCACTTGTGCCCTTGTGTGGGGGATGGACTTCTTTATGAAGCCTACAGAGTCATGTTTCCTCTCTACCTTCCGGGAGCCTTGTGGAGTCGCGCTGCCGCAGCAGGTTAATCTAAGGGAAGGGTTACTAAGCGCGCTGTGCTTAGGTATTGACGCGATATACGATACACAACATGCATAGACAGCTGGTATCTTGAGCGCCTTGCATATTGATGCAATATATGATACACAACACGAACATCTAGCTGATATCTTATACACCTTCCAGTCGATCATTGCGGTTATCTGGTCGATCAATATACCGCAATGTCAGACCCGTCGATCATTGCGTTTATCTGGTTGATAAATATACCGAAATGTCCGACCAGTCAATCAATGCGGTTATCTGGTCGACCACTGTGGTCAATCAATATACCGCAATGTCCGACCAGTCGATCATCGCGGTTATCTGGTCAATCAATATACCACAATGTCCGACCTGTCGATCATTGTGGTTATCTGGTCGACCACTGTGGTTGATCGATATACCGCAATGTCTGATTAGTCGATCACTGCAGTTTCTGTGGTTGACCGATCGACCACAGTGGCCGTTATGGTGATCGGAGACTAACGCCATCCTGAAACAAAAAAGTACAAATGTTAGAATATGAAACAAAGTGCTAAAAGGTGCACCAGCTAACGACAATGAACTTTAGAGAATCTTGGTTCAAAAAGAAATTTTCTTTGGAGACTAACGACATGCATGTTTTTCGCCTGCAATGTCCGATCATCCTCCTCCCCCCCCCCCCCGTAGGGGATGTTAAGTCGACTGATGAAAAAATTACCAGAAGCTAGTCCAGTATGTGTACTACGATGTCAAACACTGATATTGCGACCTCAATGCAAGCAAACACCTCCAAAAAAATTATTTCTCGAGAGTGGTAGTTTTCATAATAACTACCGAAAAAATAGGCACATTTTCATGCAGTTTTTCCATTTAAAAATTCCTAAACTTTGAGTTTGGGGAATTAAAATTTACGACTTGCGGGACATATTAAGCATTTCTTTGGCTACAATTTGAGCCCTAGATGATCTTTCTAGCATCAATGGTTTGTCTTGCAGCAGTTTATTAATGGAGGGGTGTAAAAGTGATTGGAGACCAAGCCGGTGGTTGGAGACTTACACCTCTACCCTAACTCAGGTGGGGGATAAGACAAATATTTACCCAGGGGTCACCAAACTTTTTTCACAGAGGGCCGGATAACTAAATGGATGACAACCGCGGGCCTTGTAATCATTCGGTTAAATATTCACCTCCGTCATGGAGGTTATATTCTCATCGAGTTTGTCGAACTGTTTGTCTGTGTATCACCAAGATAACTAAAAAAGTTGTCAAAGGATTTCAACAAAATCTGCAAGAATCATTAAGTGTGTTAGGAGAAACCGGTGACCTAATGCTATTAGCCTAGTATAGCCTGCTGAACACTTTGTAAAGTTTTATTGCTAAGAGTTTCTAAATGTCATCTAAGCTTCATAGAAACAGTACCAATGTTAAATATGCATTCTATGCATATTGCAAAGAGCAAGGGTCACCAAACTTTTTCACAGAGGGCTGGATTACTAGCCTAAATGAATGACGAGCGCCTGCCGTATAATCACTTGGTTCAATATTCACCTCAATCGTGGATGTTATAACTATTATCTTCAAGCTTGTCGAACTGTTTGTTTGTCCGTGTGTCACCAAGCTAACTTTGAAAAATTATCAAAGGATTTCAACAAAATTTGCAGAAATTGTTAGGTGTGTTAGGAAGAATAGATGACCAACTTATAGTGAAGATCCATTCCTTTGTTTGTTTGCCTTATGTTTCATATTACCATAGTGTCGTCCGGGGTGATTCGGTACCGTACCTTTTTTATCTTTGATATAGCGCAAATAGCCTACTATGTAGCGTCGACCGGGGTGATTCATCACATTTTCCGCATACTTTAATATTACTGAAAAACCACTGGGGTAGGAAGTTGAAACTTTTCACACTTAGCCTATAGACTATAGTCTATGATGTTTCAAGGTACGTTCATATCAATTTGTGTAATGGTACGTTTTTTTATTATGAAGGTAGGCCTATTGAAGAAAACTCGCGTGATGGACTTCTCACTATAATACGGGTTGATTTCACTACACTGTTAGGGTGAAAAATTGCAGTGAAATAGTAATAGTTAAAAAAGGTTGATAATCTAACTAAGATGAAAACAAACTGCTAGGAAACTACATAAGATGTTTTGAGGCATGTTTATGCTGATTTGGCCTAAAGTACATTCTTTTGCATTAAGTTAAATAAAAGAAAACAGTGCGATGGACGTCTCGGTACATAACGGGGTGACTTCAGTACACTGTTTAAGTGAATTATTGTGCTATTATTAGTTATGTGGTGAAATACTTTACAGATTTTGCTGTTTTCTTCACTGATGGCTCTAAAATCACTGGCACTCGGGCAACTTCCTGTGCCCTGTATGATCCTTCTCAATCACTAACGGTATGTTGGAAACTTGCTAGTGATCATTCAGTCCTGGCAGCAGACTTATTTGCTCTTTTGAGAGCCTTGGAGAAGATTGTTTTGCTATCGAGAGATTGTGTAATTTTTACAAGACTCGCGTACTTCCCTACAATTGATAGGCTACAATCTTCACCACCTTCTTCATATATTCCTCACATGCAGCAAATTCAGAGATTATTACTCTAAAGCAGTGGTTCCCAAACTTTTTTGGGCTAGCGCCCCCCTGGCGGCCAGGTACAATCCTAACGCCCCCGCCCGTTGCGACAATTGCAATAAACAATCGAACACACACTTTTTGGTATGAATCGAATCGGATTGAAGGTTAAACCGAAGTGTAAGTCATGAAAAAAGAGAAACTTAGAACTCGCCAACGCCCCCAGGGGGGCGATATCGCCCACTTTGGGAACCACTGCTCTAAAGCAACCAACATCAGAAAGTCTACCTGCCCACCACGGTCATAACAATGATCGTAGTGAACTAGTGTCGCTTCTAGACAGTGACTATATACCGTAGCTAAGCAAGTTGAAAAAAAATTTTCATAACTATTTTGATGCTTAATGGAAATTCACAACAAATGTTTCTTCCAAAGGTTTATACCTACCTTCAAAAGATCAGGCCCGCAGTAAGTAAGAGCCCAACGTTTGGATTCTTTAGAAACAGGAGACTAGAAATAGTCTTGCACAGGCTACATATGGGACATGTTGGATTAAACGACTACGGTAGCTACTTATTTTGATTTCTCATATCCGACTCCCCACTTTGCCCGGGTAGGGTAAAACCCCCAATGCGGACGCACCTACCACAAGTTATTTATTTATTTTTTTTTTTCAATTTTTGTTGTGGTAGGCCTATTACTATAGCTGGAAACTATCAAAGCTATGCTTACTGTAGCGGGCAAAATAAGAGAATGATTTTCATTATTTGAAAAATAAAGTTTAACCATGTAGAGTAGGTTAAGGAATCTTTTAATGGGGCCTTATGGAATGTATTTAACATATTTCTACAAATTATCAGGACAAACAACTATATTTAATACATTAGAGCAATCTAACAAACAGTAACAAAAATTGAACCATGCAAAATAAGAGAACGATCGTCTCTAAATACAATTTTACAAACAAATAACATGGAACAATGGTCAATTTTAGGTTTAGAACAATTAGTTTGGAGTACTAAAATCTTTATTTTTAATAACTTTAGCACAGCGACGATTACACATCACAAGTTTCTGGAGTTATTTTTTTCCAGTCCTCTTCAATTTTAGTCCACAGATCCTTTACTGTTGATGGTTGTCGTTCTCTTACATTGTTACCTACAATTTTTCATAAATTTTCAATAGGATTAAGGTCCGGGCTTTGGGCAGGCCACTTTATGACTTCGATATTCTCTTCCTCAAAATATTCCTTCACTTTCTTTGCAGTATGGCACGGGGCATTGTCCTGCATAAAAATTGCTGGCTGGTTTGGTGATGATCGTAGAGATGGGATAACATATTGCTGTAGCTACAAGATTGAGATAGGCTCCACATTAGCATTGAAAGTTTCTTTAATGGCCACCAACGGTCCAACTCCTTCAGATGAAAACATGCCCCACACCATTACGCTACCTCCCCCATGCTTTACAGATATTTTTACACATTTCGGGTTCAGCCTGTCACCTGTTGCACGTCTAACATAGGTGCCGTCCGCCATCAAATCCAACCAAATTACATTTACTTTCATCGCTGAAATGCACTCTTTCGCAATCTTCATCTCTCCAGACGATGTGCGTTTCCGCATATTCAAGTCTTGCTTTCTTATTCTTCTTACTGATCAGAGGTTAAGTGGCAGGACTGCGTGCCTTTAACCCACATGCATTGAGGCGACGAGAAACTGTATAGCGAGACGCTTCTATGTTGTCATTAACCTTCAGCTTTCTGGAAATTCCCGCTGCAGTTTCGAAAGGATCCTTCTGGGCATGGCGTTTTATAATCCTATCAACTCGTACGGGGGTTTTTCGAGGGCGGCCTGCAGATACCGATGATTCCAGCTGTTTCTTTTCATCATAGAGCTTCAAAGCACGAGAAACAACGCTCTTGAATAGGTTTACCTCTCTTGATATGACCGAAAGAGTCATTCCTGAGGACCTGAGCGTAACAATTTCTTCCCGCAGCTCAGGAGTAACTTTCACGTGAGGTGCCATGTTTCGAGAATGGTGTAATCGTAAGAATGACAGTTCTAGAATTCATGTACACGAAATTGAATGTTGCCAGATGACCGGGGTCAATGTGAGAATGTTTTAGAGACGATCGTTCTTTTATTTTGCACTGTTCAATTTTTGTTATTGCTTGTTAGATTGCTCTAATGTATTAAAGATAGTTATGTTTGTCCTGATATTTTGTAGAACTATGTTAAATACATCCTTAAGGCCCCATCAAAAGATTCATTAACCTACTCTACATTGTTAAACTTTTTTTCAAATAATGAAAATCGTTCTCTTATTTTGCCCGCTAGTGTAGTTACGTAAAATAAGGGTTATATTTCAATACCCTATGTGCAATTTTTATATATAGTTCATAGGTTTCTAGTAATGAGTAAAAGTGTGAGGTGCGTCCATTAAGGTGCAAAAAATCCCAAATGGACGCACTGGATCCTAAATGGACGCAGCCTCAATAATTTTACTATAAGCAGCTCCAGGATAAATTGACAGCTATGAAATGTGAGCGTAATGTGTCTACTTCATATTACAATAGGTGCGGACTAAATACAGTTGAGACGAAATTGTTTACGCAGGTTTTTCTTTGTATCGTCAGCGGGACGGAGTTTGTAACCTCCCGAACCATAGTAGAAAGATTGTGAATACCGATATCTCTCAAACAAAGCATTCTAGAGAAAAGGGACTCATTTCACGTGAAAGAGCAACTCTTTTTCTATTATAGTACGAAGTTTCAAGATAATATCTTGAACGAAAGTATTTTATCTAAATTTTTTAATTGTATGCACATGTTTTTCTTTGTTGCGTCATGCGGGACGGAATTTGTGACCTTGCGAACCGTAGTAGAAAGATTCTGAACGCCGATATCTCTGAAACGAAGCATTCTAGAGAAAAGAGACTTATTTCACGTGAATGAGCAACTCTTTTTCTAAAATAGTACGAAGTTTCAAAAGAATATATTGAACGAAAATATTTAATCTAAATTTTTGAATTGTATACATAGGCTTTTCATTGTAGCGCCATGCGCGGCGGAGGTCGTGAACTAGCGAACCATAAGAAAAACATTGTGAATGCAGATAGCTACCTCTTGAATGAAGCATTCTATAGAAAAGAGACTTATTTCACGCGCAAGACCGACTCTTTTCTATAAGAGTACAAAGTTTCCTTAGAATATCTTGACCGGAAGTATTTTATCTCAATTTTTAATTGTGCGGCTAGCTACCTACTTATGTTTTTCTTTGTACATTCATTTTTTTTGGAAAATCGGTAAGTGTTGTCCCGATATTGGTACCTACGTCGACAAATATAAACTCTACAAATACGGCCTGGGAGCGCAAGACAAAAAATTATATTTCCTCTACATCACTAATAAACAAGAGTTCAGGCAAATATACAATAAGATATCTATCCTACGTGATACACGTACGCAACACTCACAGACAGCTAATACCTACCTAGGTGCCATTCACATTGATGCGAAGTACGATACATGAGTGAAACGTGACACGCACAGACAGCTAATACCTTAGGCGCCTTTCATACTGACTCGATATACGATACCTACACAACACACACAGATAGCTAATAACTTAGGCGCCGTTCACAGTGATGCGATGTACCATAGCAATTTCTGTAAGAATGAATTAGCGAGCTACTTATTTAGTATGTCTGGGTTTATAAAACATCTACATTCTGAGTTAATAGTACCATATAATAATTTGCTTACTTTCTATAAATAATGAATGCATTTAGTACCTATATATTTCACTTCTGATGCAATTTCCCTTTGTGTGGCATTTGTCATATCTGTTCTACTGTATTCAGAAAGGGTAATTATGGTTCCATAAGCACTCATAAGATTTCACTTAAAAGAAATTTGTCTACAGAATTGTATTCCGTTCTTCCAGACATCTTCTCACAGGTCTAAAGATCGCACGAGAATAATCGCGGAAGAGACCGACAAGCGGTTGCTGGTGAGACATGTCACGTAAGATGTGGCGCTACCTACCACACATCTGTGAACTGTTTTAATTGCTCCTCATACATTTAATTAAGATGTCAGCTGTCTGTGCATGTCCTGTATTATATACCGCGTATGGTGTAGACTATAGTTGATCGGGTATTACTCCCCACAGCGGTTTTCGTGTCGTGTAGGCCTATCTTATATCAAGGATGGTATAGACTATCGCTGATCGTATATCACTCCCCGTAGCTGTCTGCGTGTGTCTTGTATTGTATGTCGCGGATCGTACAGTCTATCGTTGATCGTAACTATATCACTTCCCGTAGCTGTCTGCGTGTGTCTTGTATTGTATGTCGCGGATCGTATAGTCTATCGTTGATCGTAACTATATCACTTCCCGTAGCTGTCTGCGCATGTCGTGTATCGTCTATCGCGGATGGTACCTATTGACTTTTGCTGATCCTGTGTCACTCCCTGCTGTGCGCAAACGCGCGTCCACTAAGGGGTTTGCGCATTACGTCCCCATTGGGGTACAGACAGTCTATTTTTGCCATGATGTAGTTACTATCCTAATCTGAAGCGATATTCAATCCTATTTATTACTGAAATATGTGCGAAGGTTGCTTGTAGATGCTGCACAATTTAGAGCTCTCTAGCGCAATACCTAAATTTTTCGTCCCCATTGGTGCAATGCATTTCATGGCTCCAATGGGGACGCAGTGCCCCCCCCTTGCTCCCTTTTATATATTTTTGTCCTTTGGAAGGCTCTGCATGCAGTTCAAAGCCTCTTCTTCACTTTCTGAAAAAGAAATAATCATTACTTGAACAAAAATATGTCTAACTTGGCTATCAGAACAACCCCTACCCTTAGCATTTTGCTAAGAAAAACCTGAAAATCACGAAAATTTTTCTTATTTATTATTTTACGTAAATACCAAATGGAGTTGACATTTATGGTTATTGTCCATGGTATATGGATAATTGAACTTTACTTTGCACTATTTTTACGCAACATTGGCATTCACGATTTTGCCCAGCTAGTTTTTTTTTTTAACTAGTGCGTCCCCACTGGTCCCTGCGTCCCCATTGGGGGTTTTACCCTACCTGCCAAGTACCTACGTGAAACAGCCGAGCACTTTTTACTGCACTGTGAGGCATAGCTAGACTGTAGTTACAAAGCAAGCTCCAGGCCCTTGGTATAGATCAATATTTGCTGCAACTTTTATTGGGTGCAGATAAAGCTGCCACAGATCTAAATAGGGAAAAGTATTGAGCATTACTGCAGAATTCCTCACTGCCACAGGCAGACTGTCTTCTTTGTAGATGGTAGCATAAAGCTACCTAGCACAACAAATCTTTATTGTGTGTGTTCATGATCATCATAGTGTTGAGATCTACAACTGAATATCATATTGACCATACCACTGGAGTCTATTTGATGAAGAATTGTGTGTAATTATTTTTAAAGAAGTCTGATATATGCTGACACATCGCAGCTACTAATTCCCCGTCACTTTCTTTCTACTCCGAGTGATCCAGAAGGCACAGCAAGTGCTAGCCTCCTTCAATTCCAGATAAAAAAAAATTTTTGCACTATGATACCTACTACAGTGGAACCCCGTTTTCCCGGAACCCGATTTCCCGGACTATTTTTACTTCGGGGTTTTCCTGGAACGTTTCGGGAAACTGAAACCAAGCCGGAATACCGGAAAACTACGTTATTTCCCGGAAAAAGTCTGGTAAAAGTTCCGGACTTTCAAATGATTTCCCGGAAGTGACGCTGCGCAGATACTGAAATTCGCCTATTGCGCAGCGTCTCTTCCGGGGAAACAGAACGCAACGTCTGCCATTTCCCTTCAGTAGTCGTCTGCACATCGTGGTGTTCATTTAAGAAGTGCTATTTTAGTGATTCAATTCAAATTTATGGGTTTAATTTCGGGTTCTTCAGTGAATGTGATGAATAATATTCAGTGCTATATTTAATAAAAGAAGGCTAGAAAAGTCACTTATTTTTTATTTTTGACGAAACTATCACTTGATGAACTCGTAAGTTAACTTTGCCCCTAGACCAGCTTCCCAGTCACTCAGGTACGAATGCAGAGTACCATTATGCACAGTAGGGTGGAGCGAAAAAACAAACTTTCGAAATATTTTTTTCCAATGGTGTGATTTTGTTGCCATGTTGTATGGGATTGATTACCGTATGTTAAAAGGGGTTTCCAAAAATCTAGGATCTTGAGGTGCCACAAAACTGTTGAAAATTCTGAATTTTATACATTTTTATTAATATTCTATTTTTATTAATATTTGGTCAAAACATTCATTTAAACATTTTTAAAGTTGAGACCACAATTATACGCAACTACACTAAACTAAAGAACGTACTGTAAGCTCCATACCAGAAATTAAAAATCTATGAAATTTGCTAAAAAAAACATATAAATGTTATTAGCATGATACCACCTGAAGATGCTTGAATAGACATAGCAGAGTTGAGTATGTTATTAGTATTATGAATTATTACAATAATTTTGGTATTTGATGTAGCATCACAGTTTTTAATTATGATATATAGATAATTGCATTTTAGAAATTTTACAAAATTTAATATTCATGGGGCACCTCAAAATATTCATCTAAGCTTCTATAATTTTAACATGATTGTTTTGAGGCACTTTGGCAACATAAGATCTCCATTGGAAGTCACATTTCAAAAAAAGTTGCAAAACCCCCCTTTTTCACTCCACCCTAATGCGCAGTACTATAAATTTATGTTAATACCGTACGTATGCACAATGTTAAGTAGATACAGTACGGTACTGTACTATGATGTTATTATGTGCATAATGTAAACTACTTTATGTACAGTATGTATGCATTTAGCTACTGCACTTCGCCTCATAACCTTTATTGATACGGTGCACTGCATAACTACTGCATGTACTGTACATAGCTACTGTGCATACAATATGTTATGTGTCATATGTAGGTACTGTACATACAGTACGGTACGTAGTACCGTGCTAGAAAACTTCTTTCATTTCTCTCAGCACTATTTTGCTATGTACAGGGTTAAAATTTGATACTTCATGTATATATTTACATGTACATGCAATGCTGTGTGGAATGACAGTTCCGGAAATAGTTTCAATTTGGTGCATCAATGTACGGTAGCCTAAACCTGGGTTTTTCTGGCATTGAATTTTCCGGAAATAGTTTCAATTTACCAGACATATATATGATATATATGAGTCAATTGAAGTAACAAACACTAAATATTTAATGATAAATGTTTGAGAATATAAACAACCTACCTTTTATTACACATTCAAGCAGATTAATGCGCTGAGGATATGAAAAAGGTCCAATAACAAATTCTAGTTCGAGTTGAGCATAGTACCTAAATGTCTTTGATCAATCCCATATATTCTTCCATGAAATTTAATAAGTTGTAGCGGAAAGTCATGGAAATTTAGTCATCCACAAAACATTTAGGTATGGTGTCAGGGCGGGCGAGTGATCGCAAAATCGCGCAAGTCGCGATAGTACTATTAGGACCTACTATCGTAGCTGCAGAAACGAGCTTTCACGTGCAGGGCAGCACTAACATGAGGTAACTGCAGTATAAATATTTGGGGCTCACGCAATCACAATAAAAAGTTATTAAGGAGAAATGTGCTATCACTTACAGACAAGAAAAACGGGCGAGTGATCGCACTAAACTGGGCGAGTGATTGCCCCCAATTTTTTCCATAAACTAAAAGAGCTAGCCAAAATCTGAATACACAATTTGAATCGGAAGGTCTTTAAACTTTAGAACCGATGTAATCGTATCGTAGTTCCCGCTTTTAGTATGTTTGCCATGTCTTCCAATAAAAGCTGTTTTTAGAGGTTTAAAAATATTGCAAGACCAAAAAAAGAAGGTTATCCCGCGAACTTTGATGCTACAACGAAACTAAACAATGTACCAGCCTGAAAATTTGTACGAAGTCGAGAAAATACATGTATTTGATGCTCGTACAAGCCTATTGATGTAACATACATGCAGTTTTTTAGTCTCCTCCGGGTCTTCCCGCAAGTGCGTTCAGTCGTCCGCTACCTTCACTGTCGGGCGGGTGACTAATCGCACTAGCGAAAAAAAAAACTAAAAAGAAAAAAAAACTGCATGTACATCAATATGCTTGTAGGAGCATCAAATACAAGTATTTTCATAAAGTCATGCAAATTTCCAGGCTATTACATTCCTTAGTTTTGCTGTAACATCAAAGTTTGCAGGATGACCATTTTTTGGTCTTGCAATATTTTTCATAGCTTAATAACCCTCTGCACCGTTTGTACGATTTTCCGGGAACTACAATATGATTTCATTGGTTCTAAGGTTAAAAGACCTGCCCTTTCCAATGGTGTACAGTATTTAGATTTTGGCTTGCTCTTTAAGTTTTTGAAAAAATGGTGGTGCGATCACTCGCCCGCGATCGGCGGGGTGTGATTACTCGCCCGCCCCGATGCCGGTGCATCTAATGACGAAGAACCTAAAAGAAACGGAAAGGAGCTCTAATGGCCGGAAAGGAGCTCTAATGGCCGGAAAGGAGCTCTTACATGACCGGAAATGACTTCTAAATGACCGGAAAGGACTTGTAAATGACCAGAAATTACTTGTAAATGAAAGGATAGAACTTCTAAATGACCGGATAGAACTTCTAAATGACAGGACAGAACTTCTAAATGACAGGACAGAACTTCTAAATGACCGGAAGGGACTTCTAAATGACCGGAAAGGACTTCTAAATGACCGGAAAGCACTTCTAAATGCCCGGAAAGAACTTTTGAATTTCCGAAAAGTACTTGTAGATAACCAAAAAGGACTTTCAAATGACGGACAAGAACTTTTCAATGGCCGAATAGGAAAGGAGGTCTAATGACCGGGAA
>LQNS02278165.1:10349886-10361243 GCA_001587735.2 Parhyale hawaiensis
CTACCATAAGCGTCCTGGAGTGAGATGAGCTGAGTGCGAATAAGTGGGCGGTGCCTCAGCATGGCCCGGGACCGAAGAGGGCCCGAACTCCTTTCAGTAAGATCCAGTAAGACCTAAGTCGCTGTGTTTTTTTTTTTTTTTTTTTTTTTTTTTTTTTGAGGAGGCGGGTTGAACCTGCTCTTTTGATCTTAAGAAATGGTCATAGTCGACTCATAAAGGAGTACTTTATCGTCAGGGCATCTGGATGCTCTGTAGTTATGGATAATACCACCAGTACAAAACTGATCTTTGTATATATTTTAAACTGCAATGGTTTATGTGGAAGTCATTGTGCCAGAATGACACCGTGGTACTCCTTCCTATTCTTTTTTTAAGTTTACTGATTGTTTCTGTACGTACGCACAGTTGCCCTAATTTCCTAATTATATATTTACTTGCGCGGCAATGCTCCGTGCCGCTGTACTAGCCCAAGCACTTTTACATTGTTTTTCTTGCTATTTGCTCGCCTGTAACGCCGTATCGTGCCTAGCTGCGCTATGACGTACGTGTATTCTGAATCTGTCCATTCAATGGAAAGGGCTGTGAAACTGTTATTGTGGCTTCACCAAGGTTGCACAGTCAGATGGATGAAGACAGACTTCGACTCTAGTGTCCTGCCACTGTTAAACTCCGACTCCTTAAACTTCGAAAATGTCCGTCTCCGACTTTTTTTCAACAAACTGAGCCAAATTTCACCGACTCCGACTCCTGGTATAGTTGAGTGCTTGTTTCGGGAGGTAGTTAAGTATTCGATTCGTGGATAGTCGAATGTTCGATTCCTGGGATAGTTGAGTGTTCGATTCTTTGGATAATCGAGTGTTCGATTCTTTGGATAATCGAGTGTTCGATTCTTTGGATAGTCGAGTGATCGATTCTTTGGATAATCGAGTGTTCGATTCTTTGGATAATCGAGTGTTCGATTCTTTGGATAGTCGAGTGATCGATTCTTTGGATAGTCGAGTGTTCGATTCTTTGGATAATCGAGTGTTCGATTCTTTGGATAATCGAGTGTTCGATTCTTTGGATAGTCGAGTGTTCGATTCTTTGGATAGTCGAGTGATCGATTCTTTGGATAGTCGAGTGTTCGATTCTTTGGATAGTCAAGTGTTCGATTCCTGGAATAGTCCAATGTTCGATTCTTGGAATAGTCCAGTGTTTGATTCCTGGCATAGTCGAGTGTTTGATTCCTGGGATAGACGAGTGTTTGATTCCTGGGATAGCCGAGTGTTTGATTCCTGGGATAGACGAGTGTTTGATTCCTGGGATAGACGAGTGTTTGATTCCTGGGATAGCCGAGTGTTTGATTCCTGGGATAGCCGAGTGTTTGATTCCTGGGATAGCCGAGTGTTTGATTCCTGGGATAGCCGAGTGTTTGATTCCTGAGATAGCCGAGTGTTCAACTCGTGGGATAACCAGGTGTTTGACTTTGAATCTTGGCCCCTCCTCCATCCAAACTGCCCCACTCGGCACTCTAAACAATCCCGCGGGGCGCATAGGATGGGTCACTTGTAGGTTCATTTACAGTAAATGAGAGGCCATCATATTAGGATAGTTGCAGTACGTTCTCCTATCCTATAGGGCAGTGATTCCTTGACTTCAGTTTTCTACGCACCCCAGTGAAAACTACTTGAAAAAATGCGGATCCCCTGCCATTAAATTGGCATTAACTTCGTAAATTATGCACCGAATAACCACAGTATATTTCTGTAGATATTTATAGCGTCAAGCACAATGTCATTTAGTTAGTAGCATCTAAACTTAACACCATACGCAAAAAAAAAAAATTATTCACGCGGTATGACTGCTAATCTAGTACATAATTAAACTTTCTAAATTAAAATATTATTTAATAGTTCAACAAATATATAGTTTTCCTTTTATAACTTTAAATAAGTTATTAATCCATAGTATCAATGCGATAACAGCAAGAAAATATTATTAAAGAAGCTTTTACTGTCATGAACCATTCGGCGTCCGTGGGTGAACCAGGAAGGGGTCCGTATGTTCATAAGTATGCGCTCCCAATGGAAAACGCTGCTATAGGGAGTCGAGCCCCCCGGATGTTACTTTAACCTCAGGCTTTTGGAGGATTTTTCTTTCGTGCTCACTGTGTTTCCTCTATCCTACTCTACTGCCAATCTTTGTTTTGTTCCTCCTCATTTTTCCTGCTCTCGACTTCGTGCTGCACCCAGCGAGGAAACGCTCACGTGAAGGAGTTCCTCATTCTTCCGTTCCTCTCGACATACTGCACACCCCTTCCCTCTCCCTCTTTTGAAACACTACATTGCATTTATGGATGGATGCCTAAACTGATCGATATAATCTAATGTTCTTTCTTAATGTCGCTCTATTTAACCTATTTATTATGCTTTGTAGTTGATGTTTTACCTGCTGTTTGCCCCTATTTTATTTAGTAAATGCTTGTTACATGCTTTTCTCGTATAAGCTGTGAATGTATTTTTCGTGATACGTATTGAGNCTTAATGTCGCTCTATTTAACCTATTTATTATGCTTTGTAGTTGATGTTTTACCTGCTGTTTGCCCCTATTTTATTTAGTAAATGCTTGTTACATGCTTTTCTCGTATAAGCTGTGAATGTATTTTTCGTGATACGTATTGAGGCCGACCTCCACGGGTTAGCGAAGTTTTAAGTTTTTTTTTGTGTGGTGCCAAGAGATGATGAACAGAAGTATCTCTAGCATACAATCCTGTCTTACCCTGCCATGTTTCACTACTGAAGGGTTTTTTTTCCCTCTTAGATCCCTCAAGGGAGATATGTAGCCTCCACTGGGCGTGGTGCATTTTCATGTTGTTCCTGTTGATAAATTGAGTTTGCAGTTAGGTAGGTCCATTATACGTCCTCTTCTGCTCCCCTTCGTCTCTCTGAGGTGCTTTACGCTTTGTTTTCCTGCCAGTAGCAGCGCTTTAGCCACGTTATGACCAAAGAACTCACTGGAGGTCGCATATAACTTGAGACTTCTGGCAGGGAAGCCGAGGTAACTATCAGTGAGATTTGTGGCGCGAAAAGTAAATACACTATCTTCGAAACGCTACCAACTCTTCTACTAATAATATCAGGAAATGCACTTAAGAGTATATTCTGGCGGGCCCTTTCCCTGCCACAATATGTTTGGGCATCACGCACCCAAGGGTCCCGAGTGCCTTCTCCGCAAATGATGTAGCATCTGGCCGCAGTTCCTGCTGCCGAGGTTAGTTTTGTAAAGTTAGGTAGGTTCTCTACTTTCCTCTTTCTGTCCCGTGAGGTGGGCTGTCGATCATGATAGCCGACCTGGTACGCGGGACATTTCTAGTCTCTCTCGTGTGGAAGGACACAAAAGGGGCCGACCACTTGAGTGTCTCACTATACTTTGCGCCTTGTTTCCCTGCCCGTAGTAGCGCACGTGGCCACCACGCCTACCCAATATGCGGTATTTGAATACTGCACAAGTAGTTTCTCTGTTGATACGCCTGAGTTGCGGCTACGGAGGTTAAACAAAGTATATTATAATATCAGGCAATGAATAGTTCCACTGTGAGCTTCAACTGAATCACTGAAGAATCTTAGAGTAGATTTTACCATGGCTTTATATCAGGTCATGAATAGTACAACTATGAGCTGCAGCTGGTCACTAAACGATTTAGAGTAGACATTTCCCGTGCTAAATTTCAGGTTGAAATGAGTTTTCATCTTCCAGCCGTACGCTCGAAAAGTGCCTATTCGATTTTTGCTGCTGTTTTTATTAATTGTATATGGTACCTATATAATAAGCCACAGAGCATCTCTTTCAATATGTTTGTAGAGTTTGCGCCTTAACTGATAGTTAACGTTCACGTTTGCAAGTCCTCGGTGTCATGCACGTGGCTTCAAGGGCCAAAGAGTGTAGTCTGTTATATATACGCTCGTCCTATGTTATGGAAATGCAACTCCAGTAAGACCTCATAGGTTACCTTAGCCAAGCTTTCGAGACGTCTCTCCTTGCTGCCCACTTTGCTGCTTTCCGTTTCCATACTCCTACTGATAAATTTTTGTCAGCCCTTCTTCTTTTTTTCCCCCGACATTCCGTACCCATACGCTTTGATCCATTCTGGCGACATACTTGTGCATGGGTTCCACGTTTCTGTCGACATATTCTATACCCCTTCCTTGAAACACCATTGCTGTGTCTAGAGAGGCTGACACATTGGAAATTAACTTAAGGTGACTCCACTTTGCGCAGAAATTCTTGGGTGAGAAACGACCTGCACTCCTCGTGGGGCATGGGTTGGGTCGTAGGCCATTGGTTTAATTCACGTCCATACTGTGATGCGGAGTCTCGTCCCCCGTGGCTATGAACCACCAAGTGCCGTGGGACTGGCCGTCCCATGTTGTATGGCCACTCGCCTTAATGGCACCCCATGTTTGGTGCTGACATCAGGGGGACTCCACAGGTTACTTGAACCTGAGACCGAGTTATATCATTTGCATAGCATCGAACGCGATCCAAAATAGACTTACTTTCCAGTCCAAGTTCTGCGTTTTTTTGTAGCTACCAGCTGAGCGTATCACTGATAGTAGCTAACATCTATGTCGAGTCTCGAGGAGCGGTCATCCATAGTTCGCTTTGGACCAGCAGATGTCTAGTTATAGTCCGAGTTCACGCATGAATTAGTCGCTGTGTAATGCTACGAGTGCTTGCCCTTTCAAAAAAAAAAGCGAATATTTGCTCTTTCTTGGAACCTGTAAAGTACGAGATTGATTGTAGCATCTATAATATTGTAATATAGGTGATATCTATGATAATTCTAGCGTCTTGCATACCAATGGTGATGATACACATTGTACAACGATTTTATGTGTTGTTGAAGGGGGATTGTCTGCCCAGTCTGCAGAGAAGTGTTCATAAAGTTAATGATTTTGATTCCCAGGTAATGACAATGTACAGACATTTTGTGTGATGGTGAACGGGATTCTCCATGTAGTTAGCTGGGAAGGGTTTATTTGTAACCTTGAGTTCACTGTTTTCTAATTCGGGCCATCATCTACGTATTGAAAATTTTTTCTGTCGTGGAAATGCGGTGTCGGACAGAGCTCACCGTCTAGCTGCTCTTCACATCATAATCGTGTTGTGTGTTTGCTTTTATAATAATTGAAACCGCTAGTGGTTTCTACGCACATATAACAGTGTTGTAAGCAACAGTAATGTAATTTAAATGTGATCTCTGCAACTCTTTGAGTATTTGCAGTCGGTATGCTGTAGTATTTTTGCTCCGTCCCGTAAAGCATATAAGTACATATAACAAATATCTTTTATATATTTTGCTCATCATATGTATATTTAGATACATAGGTATATTTTGTTGCTATATGTGTGTTGACCATTATTTTTTTCTTGATATTACCACAAACTGATGTTGCTTGTATCTGAACATCTAATATCGTAGTGGTGTGTACATGTATAGTTTTCTTCATATTTTATCCAGTTGTTTTTGTTATATGTGCTGCTGTGTAGATTTCTTTTTGCAGTTGACGAGTTTATGTAGTTAGAAGTGCTTATTTGATCGGTCCCCTGACGGACTTAGAATGTAAATAAAATGGCGAACAGTGGACTCTCACGTGACCAAAACGAAGTCATTCGTGACGTCACGTACAATCTGAGAGCTGCGACGCATCCTTTGCAATTTAATAGTCCATGAGATTCAATAAAATAATTTATGAAGTAATAAAAAAATTACCTCCTACAAATGCTGCTAAAATCTTACTGATTTACTATGACAACTTCGCCCTCAGGGGTATGTTCTGGCGGGCCCTTTCCCTGCCATAATACATTTGGGCCTCGCAACTCCAAGGTTCCCTAGCGCCTCCTCTACATGGGAAGTTGCAACTTGCCGAAGTTCCTGCTGACGAGGTTAGTTTTGTAAAGTAAGGTAGGCTCTCAATACTTCCCCTTCTTTCGGGAGGTGGGCTGCCGATCAAGGTGGCTGACCTATTCCCGCTAGACTTCTATTTTCTTGTATTTCGTTTCCTTCCCCTGTGCGGCGTAACTGAGCGACAGCGTTCAGCTGCGTCCGGGGGTGGGAGATGCTCAACTTGCGCCTTTTTCTTGTCAGTAGCGCACTAACCACTCTGAGACCTACCGGCAGAAAAGCCGAGACAAAAATCATTGATAATTTAAAACGCGGCCTAGTCGGCGCACGTGCCTGTGGTTAAACACAGGAATTGTTCGGCCCGATATAGGCAGTGTGCCACTGAAGCGCTAGTAAAAACTTCTCCTACTACTATGACAACTTTACTTCCTATGCCAAACGTGGCGCGGCTGTTCTCAACAGTCTGAATAATTTTGTCGTAGAACTTTTTAGTTAATTATTCATTTATTGCAATATTTGTTATTTTAGTGATTTTCAAACATAAGAAAGGTTAGACGAGGCCAGATCATGCTCTGCTGAATACCTTTATTGCACCACAATTTCTGAAGTTTTATTCAATATCTCGATAGCCATTAATTTACGTCAAACTGCTGAGAAGGTTAGTTTTGTAGAGTTAGGTAGGTTCTCTATATTTCCCCTTCTGTTTCGCGTGTTTAGCCGCCGAATGGTGGTAAGCGACCCATTCCATGGAACTCCTATCTGCTCCCGTGTGAGGGGCCACGGAAGGGACCCCCGCACGAGTGTTCGCTATCTTCTGTCTTTTTCTCTTTTCGTTTTTCGTCTCCTCTGCGCCGCACGGCTGAGCGATTTCGTTCGGCCGAGCCGTGTGGAGTTGGAGATGCTCGCGCCTCATTTCCTGCCAGACATTGTGCACCTGGCCAAGATTGTTCTAGTAGAATTCATTTGAGTTCGACTCAACTTTCAAACTATATCATACAAAATTGGATCGCTGATGTATAGTTTTCGTATCTAATACGGTGGGAAAACCCACAATATAATAATGATGATGTTCTGCCTACTTTGGTGCAACAGTATGCATCTCCGTAGTATGTGATTGTTACCTTTGATATTCTTGTTGCAGCGGTGGTACTTTTTTTATAAGGTGTAGGCTTTTGTGCCATTTTAATATTTTCATTAGGCGTTGCTGAGCATTTCTCTTTGCCTAAGACGTTTAAGTAGCTACCTCATTTGTAAGTGTCCTGAATCTCATTTTCTTGCTATATTTATAATACTGTTTGTTTATTTTTAATTTTGTCTTTGATGATGAAGCTCTCAGGTGGAGAAACAAATAAAGGAAGTTCTCGGAATTCATTAGATGGCCCACAAGGTGAGGTTATTTAGATTCGATCATCTTATGTTATTGGGACCTGCGACCCCAGAGGACCCAGTAGGTTAACTTAGTCATTAGCTAGGCTTTCGGGACATCCTTCCTTCGTGCCCACTTTCTTGCCTTCCATTTCCCTACTCCTACTTGTCACTTTTTGTTCTATTCTTAGTTTCCTGTCTTCATGGGCATATTCTCGCGAGCCCTATCCCTGTCAGGATATGTGCGGACATTGCTCACCTTGGAGATGTCTGCTCCGCAGGGGATGCTCCAGCAGACCGCAGTTCCAGTTGAGAAGTTAGTTTGTTCGGTTAGATAGATTCTCTGTACATTTGTTCTTCCTCAGGGGGCATACGATGGGCCATAGGTTTAAATTAGTTTAGGTCCGCCCATCCTCAGCGCCCTCAGGGGAACCCTGTTGGTAACCTTAGCCATTAGCTAGGCCTTCAGGACGTCTGTCTTTCGTGCCTACTTTGCTTCCTTCCGATTTCATATTCCCACTGATTTACTTTCATCTATTCTTGTTCTTCTTTCCTGATTTTCTGTTCCCACGCGCGTTGATCCTGCAGAACACCTTCGTTCATGGGTTCCCCGTTTCCGTCGCCATACTATATGTCCCTTGTTTCTCCCTCTGTTAGATCGCCGTTGTTTTAGAAATGGAGGTTTAAACTATTCAATATAATAACAATCTTTTGTTCCGTGGGTGGGCCGCAGAATGTTTGTAGGCGGCCATCCCATGGGACTCCTACCTGCTCCCGTGTGTAGAGGGGCCTCGGAAGGGACCCTCCGCATGGGTGTTTTCTTCTTTCTTTTCTGTTTTCGTTTCTTGCTCTGTGCCGCACATCTGAGCGAATTCATTTAGTCATGCCGAGTAGAGTTGTTTCGCGCCTTATTCCTTGTCGGAAGGGGCCATATCTGATGAGCAATGAGCCTTAACCTGATTGCCAGCATTGTCATGTTCCCCTTAATATCGAGCAGCTCATACTTGTAGCTTGCCCTCAATTCGATGCTCAACGCCAACAGCACTTCGGCGCTCACGCCGACAACTTCGAAGACGTGTTCTCTGGTAATGTAACGGCCTTTCACGGTCCCGTATATTCCTTGGTCTCCAGCATTGAATAACCAAAGGCCTCGCTCTCTTTGTAAAAGCAACCAACGCTTATACATCGTTGAATGACACTGTTCTAGCCCTCCAGCTCGACAATTCTTTCCCTTCTTCTTGAATACTTACGCCATTGTTGGCGAACGAATAGATGGCTGTTATCTCGTGCTCCTATCGAATACGGCGGGAAAACCCTGAAAATAATAATATTAATATGGCTGACGGAGCGCCCCTGACAAAATTTGGTACACAGAACTTTCCCAAGACCTGCTGGCATAAATGCAGAGCCATATGTACCTTCGGCGCGATGCGTCAGCGAACCGTATCACTAATCTCTTCTATTCCCGACTTGCTCCCATACCTGTAAATCGCACGTGGAAACGCCTGGGGCATGGGTTTCATCTTCCTATCGATATACTATATGTTCTTGTTTTTTCCTATGTAAAGTCGTATTTTTTCTCGAAACCGAAAATTAAACTTTTCATTATAAAATATATTACCGGCTAGATATTATATCTTAGTCTTAGCTGCTTTTTTGTCTGCTTTTACGCTCAAAAAAGTTCCATAGCTGCGTGTAGTCGTTACTTCTGTGTGTCTGCAAGAAACTTATACTCTAGGTTTAGTTATACGCATCGTTAAGAATTCCCCTTAACTGTATTTTTATACGTAGTCCTGCCATACTGCTCCTTTATTATTATTTTTTGTATTTATTTTTCTACGTTTCTTAAGTAGCCACTTCGTGTCGTGTGTTTTTATGCGTTTTCCAGTATTATCCAACTGTGTGTTACGTGTGTACTACATCAATTCTGATTGTTTAGTGTAGTGTTCGCTGAGACTTGAACGAGCAGCGTAATGTACAGTGGCGGTAGATAGACGCGAAGGTGTGGCTGCCACAGAGTTCAGTTTACAAGATGTCTGTAATTGTTGCTCCTACTTGCTCATGCTTTATTCTGTTCTTTCTCGACTTGCTGCTCCCATGCGCGTTGATCGTGTGTGGTGGGAACACCTTCGTGCATGGGTTCCCCGTTTCTCTTGGCATAGACTACTATGTATATGTCCCTTGCTCTTTCCTCTGTGATATCGTTCTGCTCGGAAACGGAGGCTTTTAACTTCCTAACTATAACTAACTGTAATTGTTTCTTCAACTAGGATAGTCTGGCGGACCTATCCCTGCCAGAACAGCAATGGGCGTCACAACCCCTAGGGCTATCTTGAATGACTTGCATCACAGGTTGTTACGTTTGGCCGCAGTTGCTGCTGATACGGTTAGTTTGTAAAGTTAGGCGGGCCGCAGATAGTGGTCTCCTACCTGCTTCCGTGTAGGAGAGGGCACGGAAGAGGTCTTCTGCAGAAGTGTTTTCTTCTGTATTTTTCATTTGTGTGCGTCTCTCCAAGACGCTTTGCTCTCTATTGTCCAGGCATAACGCACTGGCTACTTAGAGACCAAAGGAACTCACCCGAGTTCGCATTTAACGAGATCTGCTGGCAAAAAAGCAGAGATAAAAATCACTGAGACCCGCTGCGCCAAATGATGATTATCTTCGAAGCGCTGGAAGATTTTCCTGCTACTTTTACTACTTGTATGGAGTAGGGGAAGGTCACTGGCAATATCGGTAGCCAACCTCTGGTCCACGAAAATAACAAAGCGGGCTGGTGTGGACAGAGCAGCACTCCTCCCCCCACTTTAACCATAGTTCAACATTCGAGTATAGTGTCGGTTGCAGTCTTTATTAGCTCACGCATCACCTTACTGCATATTTTCCGGCAGGAATGCCGGGATAAAAATATTCCTACTGAGCTATGTAGAACGACAGAGTTTGCACCGTACGGATCACTTATCGAGTGGATACGGTGGTAAAACTATGACTATAATAATTGACTCATGGAAGAATTAAAGTACATGACGTACTGTCACATCTTCCCAGTTACACACTTTGTTAGGAAAATTAACAAACACGCGTTGAGAATATTCCTTTATTTGTGCATTTTTTTAATGTGACTGACTTGTCTTCGAAATAACTGTTAAGCGCTGGGTAAGCCCGAGAGCTCCACTGTCACTTGATTGGCCTGGGCAAGCTGAAAAGCCCCTGAGTCAGAAAGTTAATCCGGGAATTGCTTCTGCCACTGCATGCTTACACAGTTATACTGCTATATTTCGCTAACTCTGTAGGGTAACATGTCTAGTACCCGTCCACAATGCTATTAGCCGTCCACTTGGCTTTAAAAACTTCCTGTGTAAAAACTAGCAGTAGGCTACAGCCGTACATAGGCTTAAACTGTAGGGTAGCTACTACTTAGTCAACGGTTTAAGCCTATGTACGTCATTCTAGCACTTCTAGTTTTCACACAGGAAGTTTTTAATGCCAAGTGGACGGCTGCTAGCATGGTGGACGAGTACTAGACATGTTAACCTATAAAGCGCAAGGAGGGATAATGTAAAATTCAGTAGGAAACAGATAATGCTAATTAGTACAGAAATTCGGAACTGAATCCTGCATATTGATTTGGTACCTATTTCTACCCAAGACGTAAAACGCGCCCTCCAAGGTATATATTATGACGGCCCTATCCCTGTCATAATATATATGAGCTTTACGACCCCACGGACAAACCCGAGTGCCTTTTCCGAACGAGATGTTGCATCTGGCCGCAGTTCCTGCTGACGAGGTTAGTTTTGTAAAGTTGGGTAGTTTCACTACTTTCCTTTCTGTTCCGTGAGGTGGGCTGTCGATCGAGCTGGCCGACCTGGTACGTGGGACATCTATCCTAGTCTCTCTCGTGTGGAAGGACACAAAGGAGCCGACTTGAGTGTCTCCTACTATACTTTGCGCCTCGTTTCCCCTGCCCGTAGTAGCGCACGTGGCCACCACGCCTACCCAATATGCGGTATTTGAATACTGCAAAAGTAGTTTCTCTGTTGAAACGCCAGAGTTGCGGCTACGGAGGTTGAACAAAATATACAATAATAATACGTAAAACGCATTACT
>LQNS02278165.1:10390351-10409710 GCA_001587735.2 Parhyale hawaiensis
ACTAACTATACCATGGACTATAACTGCAATCAATATCAGTGAAATCGAAGGTAGTCAAAAATTTTGTAAAATCGACAAGGGGTTACCATCGCAATTTTTTTTTAGAAAAATCTGAAAAATCAAATTTGGCAGATCTTTCCCATATTGACGTAGTAGAGAGGCATTAACAAAAATCGAAGTTGACAGATCTTTCCCAACTTTATATATTAGTAGCTTATTACAGCGAATGTAAGAGTCCAATGTTCACAATGAACGCGCGCGGTAGTATAGATATAAAATATATTGCACTTCCTTCCTACTGGGACTGTCTTCAGAGATCCTGAGCAGACGAATAACGAAGGAAAAGGGAGAGATATTCCCGAGAATAGGACTGGGAGAAAATATAACTGGAGGGAATCTCAACCCTTTCTGGCAGGCTGCTGCCTTGGGAAACGGCTGTAGCCAGAACTTTCAAAACCGCATATACGACGGCCAACCTGGCTGTGTGACAGCAAGTTTTTTGGTATAATTAAATGGCCCGCACCACATTAGTCACTTATTGAAGCACAAGCGGACTCGAAAAACTTGTAGAAAAAATTAAAGTTCAAGACGAGGCGGGAACGTAAGGTGTGCAGGGGCGTTGTTGGGGGTTCTTGTTTACTATAAATAACCTCCAATAATGCGGCGTGCACTGGTACTAGTTTCCGCTGCCACTCGATCAGCAGACGTTCGCCAGCACATGTCTCTATTATATCACACAGGGCTCCAAGCTGGAACAGCTTGCTGATACCATCAATAATAGTCTGTAGGTGTATCTCTCTATTCAGTGATCTCACAATCACCGGAAATCGGGAAATACTTCACGGAATACAGATAACCGGGGTTCTGCTTAGTAGCGGGTAGTAACACTCAGATTTACTCGCTCTCCAAGTATATTTGGCGACTCAGTACAATACACTGTGCGGGACCTGATACTGTACACAGATCACTTATATTAGCGTACTATACGAGCACGGGTCTAATGACTATGCACAAGCACTCTGAAGAATAAACCTTTAATTAAGGTGGACAGGTCGTCTATCGGTATGTCTCAATGCTTCACACCGCAAGCAACGACCGGGATGGCAAACCGGTGACGGTAGTAGTCTGACTGCCCCAGCGCTAATGCTGGCTTTATAACCTCCGACGGGTGTGTCACATCTTTGGCCGGCACAAAGGCGGTAGGAACATTCGTAATAACATGTCTCAAGGAAATAAGTAGCTCAGATCCTCTCTTTATGTTATGGAAGGAGCAATGGCACACTCAGAAGTCCACTTCAGGTTCACTGTAAGGGATGCAGTGGATTGGATATACCTTAGTGCTAGCTGAATTTCTTCTGTTGGGTCGCCGTTAGCGACCATAGAGAGAACTAATAGCGAATTCTCTCCACATTGCACGTAACCGCTGATCTATCAAGTTATCTTCTTAAATGAGAATCCAGTAAATTTATATTTGAGTATCCGTGAACTATACGTGCAGCCTGGACAGTTGAAGGATAAGCTAGAGCTTCACGGTGCTCTCCTTCACCCGCTTAGGTCACCAGCTATGAAATACATAGATTTCATTTCCAGCCTGAATGAGAATAGGTGGAGGCGCGCGTTGCCGTATGTATTTCCTCAGAGGTAGCATACTGCGTGCTGTTTTGCAGCTTACCAGTGTAACCCGTATCGTGTCTACACAGAGCACCTTTTTGGAATCTTTTTTCCTAAAAATTAAATTTTACTAGCGATGCACGAGTAACCCAATAGTGAGTGACGTGAAAACCGAGTACAATACTAATATTACTGAAGTGTCAAAGATGACACGGGGTAATTTGTGATGACTCTTCTTCATTGATCATAGTTTCGCTACTAATATGCTTGTGAAGAATACGCTACAACGGCCTAGAAAATAGTCGGTCCGGGCACCTCCCAGACCTGAGTGTTATCTGAGCACATGAGCACTAGACATCCACCTATTTTACTCACAGCTGAATCTAGCAGCCATGCGCCCCATGGTTCTAAACACACCTTCATAAATTTCAGGAAGGCCAACTGAGAGGAGTATGCATGTGAATACGAGAAGCTCTTCGCTCCTCTCCCACTCCCCTCTTCCTGTTGCGGCGGACGAGGAGTTTTCAATTTTAGCCTCACAACTGCTACCAAGCATCACATTCCAGGTGACCACCGAAGGTAATATATTCCCCGGCTCACCCAGGAAGCCAAAGACCCCATTTCCTGCGGCGATATATAACCTCCATTCCACCACTTCTCCATACCCTTCCCTTCCCTTCCTCAGCTGCAGAATGAAGTTGATGGCCTTATTTGTGGCTCAGCCCAGAGGGCCTGGCAACAGATCACTCGGGATTGTGACCGTAGGGGCAATCCAAATAGATTTTGGTCCCTCCACCGTTCATTGTCAGGCAAGCGCTCCTCCGCCCCTAGAATCAACCTCTCTCTTTTGGAAACCATAAGTTTACTCGCGGTGGCAACAGAGCCAGAGGTTTCTCCAAGCATTTCACTGCCACCCATCCTTCTGTTCTAGATACTCTACATAGATGGGCCAGACGCCTTCTCCGGAAGCATCATCCCATTGATCGTAGGTTCTCCCCTTTCACCCACTCAGGTTCGGGAGGCCATTGATGCTTCTGGGAACCTCCACAGCAATAGGCCCACACCAATTATCCATTTTACCCCTTAACCACCAAGGCCCCCGAGGTCTCCTTTAGTTGACCAAACTTAGTAATCTTTCCCACGCACATGCTGACATCTCCGCTCAACTGAAGTTGGCATTCATAATCACAATCTTAAAACCATCCAAACTTGCGGACAAGGGAACCTCCTACCACCCAATATAGCTCCTGTGTCTTACTGACAAGATCCTTGAGCGCCTTCTCCACCCTTTCATCAATGAGGCTTTCCAACCCGCTAATCACCAACATGGTTTCCAACCTATACACTCCGCTAATTCTGCTCTACTCTCTCTTGCCTTTCAATCATCCCATACCACGCTTTATCATAATATTGTTAGATGACTTGCGGCTTACCTCGGGCCACGCTGCCTGCTGCCTTTAGGATGACTTTCGCCCCCAATTTAGAGCAGTCACGGCGGGGGCTCCTCAGGGTTCGGTCATCTCACCTTCCCTCTTCAACCTCTATGTCTCTGACATCCCCATACCTCAGGACGTGCTTTGGCGCCCCTCTGTGACATCCTGCGCCGACAACTTCATCGCCGTGGCGTCCCATCGCTACCATCTCACTGCTGTAGCCGTCTCATCAGATCACTCTGATTTAATCAGTAATTGGGCAGCTGCAAAGAACCTTACCATCACAACCTCTAAATCCAATTTCAACTTTATGGACAACCGACTCGCATCAATCCAGACTTGATCCTGGCATCACCATTAACAATAGAGCCCTACCTCTGGAGCGCCGTCCCAAGGTTCTTGGAGTTGCATTTGAGACCCACTTGACTTTCACACCACACATCACTTTAATTGCTGCCTGTGCCTCCAGCCGCCTCAGACTGCTCAAAGCCCTAGTTGGCACACAGGGGCCGGTCTAAGGAGGTTCCTCTTCTTAGATTTAAACCATTTATTCGACCCTTCTTCACCTACTCAGCTTCGGTCTGGTATCCTGAAGCTTGCCGTTCCGCGGTCCACAAACTGCTGAAAATTCAAAACGCTGCTCTTCCCTCAGCTACCTAATAGTTGCATTCGCGAAGCATCTATTGACCTTCTCCACTCCAATTCCATATTCCTGACTGTCGACCAAGCTTTGGATCTTTCATACCGCCAACACCTCATCTCAACCCTTCGTCCCGAGCATCCAGCCCCCTACCTAACCTAACCTAGCCACCAAACTAGACAATATTACGGCCATCTGAAGAGTACCGCGCAGCCATTTCCTCCCTCCATCAGTCTGCCGCTCGAGCTTCAACACACCACCTTCCTGTAATCAGGGTATTGGGCATCGCTCTACCAGAGACCTCGCCTGAGGAGGCTGACCTGTCGAGCAGCCCGCCCCACCATATCACAGCTACGTTCAGGCTTTTGATCAGCCCTGTCGTTCTATTGACACAGGGTTGGGCTAGCAGACTGACACTCCTGCCCCGAGTGCAACAGTGGCCCTCACACGCTCAACCACCTGTTCGAGTGCATCGCCCATCCCACCACACTCCCTCCCACCTCCCCAGGGGATAATCCATTATCTGTATTTCACTTCTTGTTTTCTCTTCCTTCCTTTTCAAACCTTCTGCCGCTTGCACCACACGACCACCTCCGGAGCCTCCCCCGGCGTAACTACAACAACACAACAGAAAATAGCCATAAGCGATGAGTGCTCTCAGTTTCAATTCATCCGAACAGCACGCTCCTTCCCGTCCTCAGTTCACATGTGAGGAAATTGTTTATATGAGCGAGCAGTAAAGTAACACTAAATTTAATTGAACTCTCAGCTGTATTCCCTGTATATGCCATGATACAACGTCAACACATCGACATTTCTGGGCACAAGCGATAACTGCTTCATCAATGGAAGAAAGTAAACTGAAAAAATAACTCCTGCTTCTACTACACCTTGAAAAAATATTGCTTCTCCTCTGCTTCGCGAATCATCTCTTCAATCTGTACATAGTGAACTGCCAACTAAGACAATTTGCTTCCTTAATTTATTTTTAGCAGCCTCCGCTCAAGTTTGAATCTCTTGTATAAACAGAGAGAGTTTGTGTAGTACGCATTTCAGCGCGTAACACGAACGGCACTCGAAGGTCGCTAGTTTTAAACTAAAAGCAAGTTTGCTGGTACGGTGAGAAGTGCTAACAGCGCTACGCTCGACTGAACTCACATGAACTCAATCGGAAACTAGAATGCCTCGTGGCGTAAGACCATCCGCAGTGGGGGAGGGGGCGGCAAAATTCAACGCTGTTATTTTTTATGGCCACCTTACTCTCTAGTTTATGCATTTTTCACATTTCAGTCAAACCACTAGACTGTCTGAAAAAGATTGTGATAATGGCCCAACTCCTTCTGCCACTTTTTGGGTGGAGTTACAGATTCAATGCAGTCATTTTTGATGGCCAACTAACTCAAGCTTTTTACCATTTTTACAACTCAGTTAACCCGCCAGGCCGCCTTAAAAATTAACTATTATATAATTATGGACTCAACTCCTCTTGCCTTTTTTGGGCGGACAGACTAACTTCTTCGCCGTCATTTTTGATGACCAGCTAAATCTAATTTTTAGGCAATGGTCACATCTTGGTCAACCCTTCAAACTCACTGCAGAAAATTATTAACAATGCTCAACTCCTTCTACCTCTTTTTACGAGGACAGTCAAATATATCTAATACTAAGAATGACCGTCGTGTGTTTATATATAAATCTATAAATTTATTTATTTATATGTTCGGTGTCACGCTCTTAACGAAATAGATAGGCAAAAATTAGCTCTGGGCTTCCCGGCTAAAAGACTGTGCTGATTCTGCCAAACTTTATAGGAAACTTATAGGTAGAAAATATTCCGGGTTGCTGATGATGGCACTCGAACAGGATAGGATATCTGATTCCGGTTTTTCTTTGATACATTTAAAGTCCACTCGATGCAGATGCATACAGGGTCTCTAAACAATCACTTCCATAGTGATGTGTACTCTCATCCGAGGTCTTCTCCATCCAAACTTCAGCCGCCTCTAGTTTACACTGATCGTCTAATTTGATTACATAATTATCGAGGCATATGGTAAGATATTCTTCAGCTGTCAGCACATGCGTAAAAACCACGATTTCTTGGCAGCCAATGGTTTTCTCCACTTTGGATTCGTCTTTCAACAGAACAAGCTTTCTCAGAGTCCGAGCTATATGCCACCCTCGAGTATCTTGGATACAGACCAATATATTCTTCATTAGAAGCAACATCGACTGTGGGCAAAGAATATTACTAATCGTTAGTAACAATGAATGCAGTTCCTGCTCTTCCAGCTTCTCTTGCCGTTCTCGTAGAGCCTGATATTCATTACGGTACTTTACATCGAAATTATATTTTATTTTGGTTTACGATGTACGCATTTTGTAGCAAATCAGTGAAGCATAGAGAAACCAAGTTTCATGGTACAGTGGACGTGGTAGCTAATTATTCATTCAGATTTCTTGGACGCAGAAATTTTGTTATGCTGAAGCTATCTCACTGTGTATTCTGGATACACAGCAGAAATGAAATTCAGTGATGCTTCATCGGTTACTTGCGAAGTTTATTTTTTTCATGTTATAAGAGAGGGAAGGAGTGTGCTGAAGACGAACTGAAGTGTACTGCTTAATAGAAAGCACGTATCTCGTACGCTAATTTGAGTTGGCCGTTGTAGCGCTTTCCTCTAAATGTATTTTAGTAAGGAAAGTACATTCAATGAAGAAATGTAATCACAAATTTCTTGTCAAAAATGAGAAGATTCCGCACCGGCCTATATTAAGCAAATTTTTCATCTATTGTTGTGTGAATTTTTTTACGCACGGGTCCACTAGTATATACATAAATCTTCAACGGAAACATCACCGCTCTTCGCTTCACTCGCATATGATAATAAAATCAGTACTATATAATAATTCACGTTGTGTTTTTATTTATTTATTTATATATTTATATCTTTCCTGTCACGCTCTATGGGAATAAGATAAGAGAAAATTCAGATTTCAAAATGTAAAAAAAGTGGGGAACCTTGCAATCTTTTTCTTCGGCGAAAAAAAAAGTTGGGTACCTTGGAATCTATTTCTTCAGTATTAGATAGAGGAAAAATGAGGAAGCCCAAACGACGGCGGGGGTTTTGGTGAAGTGTTAATTTTTTGCCGTCATTTATAATGACGGCACGGGCCACTAGCTGCGTACTTCTTTACTCTACAGTTTCCCAGTGCATGACAACATCGAGTATGCCTGCCTCTCCCTAGTGTTCTTATTACAAGCGCCACTTTTCCTCTACCGCGACTATTACAAGCCTACCAATGGGACGGCAGAAAATCAGACAATCACCGTGGAAGATTTTGTCAATGACTACAATCTGCTGCAACCCAAGGTAAATCTTATTAACATGTCCACACTTAATATCCTAACAGAATTCTTGGCAGCAATAAATGCTAAAGCCTTAAAACAGTACAAATCCTATTTGGGTAAATAATTCACTTTTAGAATTATTCATATAGGTGCTACAAGCAGAATGCAGTAGACAATGTTTAACATAGCCATATACTGAGAAACTGGTCAGGTGTGTGGGTTGGTATTTACTGCCTATTTAATGCAAACATAAACAATAAAAAATAGCAGACTCTGAGCGCGAATACCTTCCGCCAAGCATTGTAACGTAAATAAATAGTTCAAGTTGGTCCTGAAACCAGTATTTCATTTCGATTATTACGAAAATCTGGTCATTTGTGACTTAACATTAATGACACTTCCTGTAAAGTATAATAAAATCTTTCTATAAATCGCTTCAAATAGAAAGTCAGGTCAACATGCCTAGGTCTCTGATGGACCGCAGCCTGCCATGCATTGCCGTTAGCGGCTAGCCGGCATTGAATATCTGGTTGTTGTTGTTATCATTTGTTGCCGCCATCATCATGGCATTCTAGGGCCAGTTCGGAGAGGAGGCTCCGGAGTGGGGCCTGGGTAGTGAGGGGAGAAATTCGAAGAGGAAGAAAGGCAAGGAAACGCGTGGCCCCAAGTGGGCCCAATCAAAGACTCTCCGCTGAAAGATCAGTGGGGTGACTAGGACATGAGAAAAGGTGACTTATGCTGGGGAACCACTAGGCATGTACACAGACCACCTGATCAAAGGATGCGAGACTCGGACGTCATTTATGCCACGGTATCTATGCTACCGAATTTAAGTAAGTATCGAAACAGCACTCGAGCTGCTTATCCTAGCACCCAGTTGGGCGTATAAATGCACATGCGGCCCCGGCACAACAGTCTGTTCTCAAAATCCGCAGAGCTAACAGGAAGGATCGTTAATCCGTCCCACCCGAAACTTGCAGTTGGCTAAAAACGAACAGTGGCCTGAACGTAACAGAGAGAGGGTAAAACGGAAAGGTTTGGGGAGAAAACTCATCCGCACAGAGAGAAAAGCATTGATAACCTATAACTCTAATGGGGGATATGCAGCTACAGTTGTTTGCAACTGCTTAGGTATGTACAACATAGTGGGCAATGCGGTATTGATCGGAGGGGGGGGGGGGGCGGCAGAATCCCATCAGTAAGGATGGGAACAATATCCGCTTCAAATTATGATTGGAGAGTATGTCGTATGCGACGAGGGCCGGAATGGACCAAGATTATACAAGGGGCAGGATGATGGACCCGCAAGGCACTGAGGAGATATACATATAGTTAATGTTTTGACAGCTTTAGTAGTAGTACAAAATTTTACTAGCGCATCAGGCACACAATGTCTATATTGCGCCGAACTATTCCTATGGTTTAACACAGGCTCGTGCGCCACTAGGGCGCGAAGTACGTCTCGTTTGAAATTATCAATGATTTTTGTCTCAGCTTTTCGGCCGGTAGGTCTCAGAGTGGTCAGTGCGCTGCTGATAGGAAAAAGGCGCACGTTGAGCATCTCCAAACCCCCGGGAACGGCTGAACGCTTTCGCTCAGCAACGCCGCGTAAGAGAAGGAAACGAAAAACAAGAAGTTAGAAGTCTAGTGGGAATAGGTCGACCACCTCGATCAGCGGCATACCTCCCGAAACAGAAGGGGAAATATTGAGAGCCTACCTAACTTTACAAAACTAACCTCGTCAACAGGAACTGCGGCAAGTTGCAACATCCCCCGCGGAGAAGGTACTAAGGACACTTGAGTTTGTGAGGCCTAAATACATTGTGGCAGGGAAAAGGCCCACCAGAATATACCCCTGAGGGCTATGACTGCAAACCTAGGCTGTCGTCAACTGGAAGGGTTGAGGTTTCATGATGGAAGTGATGTACCGATGTCCTATGCGCAGAGCCGTGTTCAGCAGTTTGCAGCAGCTTGCCAACAGCAATTCTGCAGACGTTGGGAAACCAATTCGGGGCACGTAAGGCATAACGCTGCTACTGATGGCCAGATAGGTGGGTGGTATAAAGTTTCCTGCTGCTGCCCCATCGTGCGCCCGCTGGCGCGAAAAGCAGCTGTAAATGGGAGCAGCAGCAGCTGCAGCGAGCATGGTCCGCGTGAGTGGCAAAATTATAGGGCGGATCAAACACCACGCCCCAAAGTTTTGTGATGCGCTCCAGGGTAAGGTCCGTATCGCCCATCTTAATATCAGTCGACCTTGCATTGATAATACAGGGATTCCGTTACTTGCGAGAGTTCAACTTGCGCGAAGTTCGATTTGCACGAGCATGTTATGTATAGAATTATTGATGTCGAGTGCTCAAGTGGCGCGAGCTGTACTCTGGACTTGCGCGGTTGTTACACCTAAAACTATGAAGCCTGGATATCCGTTATTTTCATTGATAAGAAACTGTGTCATGAGAACGACACAGGAGCTGAACGCCCGCCCCTAAGCTGATCGTCGAGTGTGGAGCATTTAAGCCTTTCATGCCTACAGTACAACATATATGTTGATTTTACACGTAGTGTTATTCCGACGACAATTGATGTTCAAGTTAGTTATAGTTAGGAAGTTTCAGTCTCCGTTTCCGAGCAGAACGACATCACAGAGGAAAGAGCAAGGGACATATAGTATGACAAGAGAAACGGGGAACCCATGCACGAAGGTGTTCCCACACAGGATCAACGCGCATGGGAACAGTAAGTCGGGAAAGAAGAGGAAGAACAGAATACAGCATGAGCAAGTAGCGGTACGAAATCGGGAAGGAAGCAAAGTGGGCATGAAAGAGAGACGTTCCGAAGGCCTAACTAATGGCTGAGGTCACCTATACGGGCCCCATGGGGTTGCCTGGCCCCATAGCATAGGAAGGACGAACCTAATCTAACCTAACCCTATGGCCCATCCTAAGCCTCCTGAGGAGATATTGATGTTCAATTGAGCCACAAAGGCTAAGTCGCCACCAGTTAACAAGATACAGCAGCTCTACAATGGAAAATAAGTCAGTATTTAGAAGGAGCAGAGAAGAAATAACCGCTGGAATAAAGGTACAACGCCTGTACACTATGCAACTGCGCATGGGAGTTTCTAGAGGCTTGTAAATAAGTACAAGCCACATCTCGAAAGGGCTCGAGAAATTTTTACTTGCCTCGGTCACTCTTTTTAGAATCTGATCTTAGCAACTTTCAAGGAGTGTTTTCTCTTGGTAGGGATGGTACCCTACCCCGGGCTACCAGGAATTACCACCATAATTTCTGCACATGGGCAGCAAGGGGGGGGGGGGGAGGTATTAACAAAAATTTATCACCTTGTAGCAAGGTGAGCAGAGGTAATATCCTCTGCTTTTCATTCGGGACATCCGGTCCCTCTGAGGCCCGGCCCCACTGCTTAACTACGGTGGTAACGTAGACTGGAGCCTGCAGCATTTAGCTGCAAGATCGAAAGGCCTCGCCCTAATCCTCTTGCGGTCAGAGATCCTCCCCCCAGAGCTCTGTTCTAAAGACGGCTGCAAAGTCCGGCCTCGGCTGCTGGTGGGGTGGATTCCCAGACGCTGACGCCCTGGTACGTGCCTAAACCGGCTCCACGAATGTTTAACGGGACCTGAGAGTCTGGCCGGGGTTTGCGGGATGGTGCTAAGACGACACCTTTGGGAAGCTACCTACACAACAACTACTCGATGCATGGGGCGCTTGAGTTCATATAATTTTTTAATAATTTTCACAGTTGTGTGTAATTTTCACCTTCTTCAATGCATAGTAGAATTTATGGGCGAGGGTGAAATTATGAACCGAAATGGCGCATGAAACGCAGACGAAAGTTTTACTGCCAATTCAAAATAAGATTGATAGCGCTTTCCGCAATAATTTCTGGCAACATGAAAGCAATTTTTGCGAGGTTTTGGAGGCACAAGAACGACGATGGAAACACTCGCCAGAGGCAAATTATCGGATCTCATCATTTATTTTCTTTCTTTTTTGTTTGAAGATGGAGCAGCCAGCCAGGGCGATGTGTGGACACCACAACAGCATCACGACCACGGGAGCGAACAGGGCGATGTGTGGACACCACAACAGCATCACGACCACGGGAGCGAACAGGGCGATGTGTGGACACCACAACAGCATCACGACCACGGGAGCGAACTACTCGGGACTGTCGCTGTAAATAATTTTCCGTCATTTCTAGCGGCTCGAGATGCGCCAGGTTAGCAAACAAGAATCTGAGTCCGCGCGGAAACCCATACCCCGCAGTATAACACGTCAAATTACACACAAAAACACAAATACCACACTGTCGCTTCGCTGCAGCAGCCAGCAATGCTCAAGAAGATAATTTTGAAAGCATGCAACCAGGGTCCCAAAACACAGGAGAATAAGAAGGTACATACGAGCTGAGTTAGTTTTTGGGTCAATAAATAGACTTGAGAAATATCTTTGTTAATTAAAATATTTGTCATATATACGCTAATAATAGAACATAAAAGTCTTTGTACAAATTAAAAGTAAAACTAAAGCACTATTTGCTGATTTGAAATGTTCATTTAGTCTAGAAAAATAATAGAAATATGTCCTTATGTGTACTGTAGCCACGGTTTAATTTCATCCTATAGCTAAGACCCGACAGAACATAGGGCTCTCTTAGGAATAATATTGTTTGCAATGTTTTCTATGAAGGACAATGGGCCTTAGAGGTGTTAAGTCTACTGATGAACTACTTACTGTTAGATTATGCACATTGAACGATTTTTGATTGATAATTCGGGTGATATTTTTTGTAAATAAATACCTACAACCTAACAAATTGGTTTATCAAAATGTGTGACAAATAAGTGGCAACAGACAATTCATAAGAATCTCTCTAAATAACCTCTAATAACGATAACTGCACCAACCACACAGAGAATCAATAGGTAACATTTACGTATACGAATATTGCGTTATTAAATTATCAAGATAATTAGGGTAGCTCTGGAGCTCATACAACTTGTGATAGTTCCAGAACACATATTTTTCGTAAAAAGAAGAGTTACTCCTTTATCAATAATTAACGTCAATACGCCATCTCGTTAACATTGAGAAGAGTTAGTCCTGTATAAATAAATAACGACATTACACCATTTCGCTAATGTTGAAACATGATGAGCAATATTCTGTCGTTATTAGTTTGTGGGAATATTAAGAATTTATAATCACGTTTACTACACTATCCAGTGTGACAGGGAACTGGTTTCCGCCATTATCAAATGAAACATATTTCCGTTAAAATACGCTTCTTTGATACTCGCTGATAATTGAAAGATATGAAACATAGTTAAAGCAACTTTTATTCCCTCACAAACACAACTCAACAGTGACAAAAGTATAATCATTTAGTCCGTAATTCATTGTATGGATGTGTAAAAATAAGAGCATGGAGTACATTAGACTCAAACATCACGGGAATGATGAGGGATACGAGGGGGTCGAGCGACAAAAAACGGGCTCAAATGAAATCTTGGGTAACACTACCTACCTGAAAAACTAATGCGAAGAATCAGGCAACGGAGAACGAGTTTAAAGACGTTGAGGTAGAACTACACAGGTTGGAGTTCATTCGCTTCGAACCTCACGAGAACAATACTAGGAATGTGAAGGATCGGGAGCGGCAGAACGTATCGTCTTGGAATTGTGTAATCTGTACAAGTCACCCATCTAAATTTACTGATATATGAATAGGCATGTCTATATACGTAGTTGTAAGTACAACTACGTAGTAAGTCTATATACGTAGTTGTATTTATTTTCATAATGCACAATTTAATCTTGCCTTTGCCGTAGAATTAGCACTATTTGGCACGTGTCATGCGTGGAACACTATGAATTGATACCAGTCTGATTCTCCGCACACCACCATGACAGCTGTCAAGGTAATACTTCGCTAGCAAGCTCTGACAGAAACTTACCTTCCTGAGTGTGTTACACTACCGCACTATTTGCATGCGTTACACCAAGCAACTCCGCAGTAAGAGACACGTGCAGAAATTCAACAGAGTGCAAAGCTAGCTGGTGCAGTGAAAAATTGAGAAAACTGCAACATAATGGGGCAAAAAAGGCAATGTGTTAACAGAACCGTCATGCAGTTAGTTAGCAACGGAGCAACAAATAAAAGAGTTTCGAAGAAACTTAGCATGCAAATTATACTTACAAAGGTTTCTTTTGGGAAATGTATAGCTACGTGAAAGAAAGCATGAATAGTGATAATTCAAAAAGCATTGTGCCATTTTCTCCATGACGCAGTTTCACACCGACTTCAATTAATAACGTTTCCCCATTTCTTGAGCAAAAACACTGCCAGAATTCTTTTATCATTGGTTGATCGCTTTATGGTGTATTTAACTACCAATGTTAAACTTAATAAATACTTTAACCTTCAACTTATCACATGGCATTCCGTAGCATTGGTTTCATTGGTATACGTTTTTGAGCTGTGATATACTCGTGCTGCTGCCTGTCGCTACGGGAGCATTGGGGGCTGTTGCTGAATCCTCAACGCTGGAGAATTTCTGCATCAGGTTCTTGACAGAAGACCGATTGGAAGCAGATGACCACGGGTCTTGAGATGGAGGCGCCGATGGCTGTGGAGCTTGCGGCGAACCTGAGAGAATTGTAACGGGAACGCCACCGAACTCGATGCCAGTTATGCCTGAGGTTACTTTCTCAGGAGGGCTGGAAGCACGAGGTGGAGGTGCGGTAGCTGAAGTGGTAACAGGCGAGTCCAAACTAGGAGGCGGGGATGTAGGCGGTGGAGGAGGAGGTGAATCAAGGGTCGGAGGAGATGTGGATGGAGGAGGAGGTGCAGGTGCTTCAGAAGGTGGAGGTGCGGTAGACTGAGTTGATTCGAAATTAGGAGGGGATGTCGGTGCAAGAGGTTCTGGTGATTCAGGCGGTGGCGATGTAGGGAGAGGAGGAGGCGCCGGCGATTGCGGAGGTGAATCAACACTACGAGCTGAAGATGTGGGTGGAGAAGATGCAGATTCTGGGGTTAGGGATACGGGAGAAGGAGGTGGGGTTGAGGGGATTGTAGGTGAGGAGGGACTGTCATCACTTGTACTAGCAGGTAACGTGTCTTTAGCACTTTGTGAGGCAGCTAGAGAACCAACACCGCCTGCGTTGGAAGAATCACTCGGGGTCACGTGACCAGAAGCAGCAGTATCCGAGGGCTGCAAGCTTAGTGCAGACCCGGAAGGTCCAAGATCGAAATGGGGCTTTGCACTTGCTTCAACTTCTGCATTAGTTATTTGCATTGCTGCTTCGGCACCTCGAGGCTGTTCAGCAGATTGCGTGCCAGGATCTGTTGTAGATTTACGTTTAGATGCTGCACTGCTGGCAGAGCTGCGCCTGCTAGCATCGTCTTCTGCGGCTTTTTCGCCTTCATCATCCCGGTTGGCAATGACATGACCAGCAGCGATGGCGGCCAAAGCTTCGTCGTTAGCCAACACTTTGCTCTCACCACGTTCCCTGATAACGTCAAGCTCTGAGCTTGTGCCTCGGTTGAACTCACGCGTGGAACCCGTAATGATTGGATCCGGTAGCTGTTCTATCCAGTTATCACCGGAGGCCTTTACCAGTTCCTCGAAGGAAGACTCGAGCTTGTCATCGTCAATGCTGCTACCGCTGATGACAGAAACTCGGCCGCCTTCGTCGACCGAAACATCGGGTTCTTTTACTGGAATCACAACGAAGTCGTTGACTCTCTTTGCCAATGGGTCTGTTGGTGAACTGGGTGGAATGTAATCAAAGCTTGACATTTTCTTCAGAGGTTTGTGAGGGTTTACGGGTGGTCTTTTGGTGATCGGTGTACTCGGCACACTGGCAACTGATCTGTCATTGACAGCGCCTTCGCTGACGTATTCCACGGAAGAAGACTTGGCAAGATTGAGTGGCATGACGGGGGCAGACTGTGAATTTTTCAAGGCAGTGCTGCTGGTTTCGTCCAATGATAGTCGAGAATCGTTGAGAGCTGCGGCAGCCACGACCGCACCAGCAGCACGTTCAAAATCGTCATGAGTCTCACCATTCCCATCAACATCGTCTACATTTTTAACGTCAGTACTATCCACATTATCATCTGCTAAGGTCTTCTCGACTAGAGGAGCAGAGCCCACCTTTAAATCATCCATAGCAACGATGACCTTATCGCTGGAATCTTCCACTTTCACTTCGACCGCGTTTTTCTTGCCATCCTCGTCACCAGAATCATCACTGGAGCTGTCGCTGGACTTCGCAGCAGCAATTCCTTTGGCGATCCTCTCAGCTTCCTCCTTTTCCCTTTTCTTCTGGGCGAGTTCGGCCGTGACGAGGGGACTGATGACGACTTCCCTACTGGACTTGCGAACCACGGGTTCTGGGTCTTCCTGCAGCGTGGTGATGGGAGTGTTGTGGGCCGAGGGCATTGGAGTGGCCGGTAGTACCAGGATGGTTGGTATGGGAACAACAACGTCCACCGCTCGTTGAGTCGTGCTGCTCGCGTCCGCGTTTTGGAGGCCGTAAAAGAAGTATATGAGTAGACCTATGAATGGTGAAGGGAAAACAAAAACAGTAAGTATAATTTCATGCAAAGAGGAAGCAGTACTGGAAGTGAGGATGGAGTAGAAAGAGCGTGCAAATTTCGTAATAACGTGCAAAATAGTTCGAAGCAAGCTGAAGTTATCAGCGAATCCTGGCATAATATCCAAAACAAGTGACAGGAGCGTGAAAACGATGGCGTGTAAATAAGTGAAAGTTAATAAAGGGTACAAAAGCAAACTAAAACGCTCATTGGCAAATAAAACTAAAAAATTAGTTAATGCAGCATGCCAGGAAGCAAAAAATGTATATACAAATTGTAGTAAAGTCAACACGCTAACGTAATTTCGAGAAAATATAAAAACACATAAAAAGTACGGTAGAATTTGCTACTGACAAAACCAGCAAAATACATTTGGCAGGCAAAACCCTAATGATGATAATTATTAAGCAGGCTAGAGCATTTGTTTTCAAATGTAAGCATACAATAAAATAATCCTTAACAAATAAGAGGGCTGCAATATAAAAAACAGAAAAAAGACCTACTATTTGCTAGATGGACGCAATACATTTACAATAGAAACTAAACATACCAAAGCGAAGAAGCAACGTGGAAGAAGAGACGCGACAAAATTCATAACATTAACTGCTCACCCAAATAACACCACAAATATTGTCCTGAATGCCGAAGCCACATAAAACTCCCGAAAGAGCAACGAGATGCGGGCATATGCACCTCGCATGTCGTTCATGCCGCCGTATCTATGATACAGAGTTTAAATATATTTCAAAAAGATGACCAAGTTGCTCATCCTCGCTTCCAGTTGTTCGTACGAATGTTTTATGTGGTTCCAGCATAAGAGTCCCACAGAACTGAACATCATAGTTAACATTTCTGAAGCTTACCGTACATCAGCAGCAAAATCAAAGCGAAATAAAGCGGCAGCGCAGGTGTTAGATACTAAGCACATGAGAACGGAGACATACCTCCATTCTTTCCTAAGATAATTGTATACAGTGTGTTTCCAAGTCGCTTAACTTTGAGGCTTCTTTTTGAAGTTTTCAAGAAGCAGCGCTATAGATACCGTATGTTTCTAGAGGCCACAAAGCACATATGATTTATAAGCAAAGTAATCAAGAAATTTGTGCGATAACTAGAGTTCATGAAAAACCACATGATACACTCTTTGGGTAACATCAGCTCGAAGAATGATAAACTAACAATGTAATGCAACATATTAATGCACTAGTGGACCCGCGCATTAAAAAATTCACGCAATAATCGATATACAGTAATCGCTTAATATAGGCCGGTGCAAAAATTTTTTCTTCTTTGACTTGCTCCCTGCTACAATATGTTTGGGCATAACGCACCCAAGGGTCCCGAGTGCCTTCTCCGCAGGGGATGTAGCATCTGACCGCAGTTCCTGCTGAGAAGGTTAGTTTTGTAGAGTTATTTAGGTTCTCTATATTTCCTTTCTGTCCGACTTTTTCTGCGGGGCTCATACCTCGCCCGTGCGGAGGGCCACAGAAGGGACCGGCCGCACGGACGCTTCTTTTTTCTGTCTTCTTCTCTTTTCGTCCATCTCTTGCCACCTACGCACAACGTTGTGGTTCCGGCTGTAAGCCGAGTAAATCATCTTAGATCGCTATTGATTGTCTAAGTTTCAGAAATAGCCCAACGATACCAATATAATAATAATAAATCTTTGACTTGCTTCTTCTTCATCACAAGAAATTTGTGATGACTGATGACACTTCTTCATTGACGGTATTTTCCTTACTGAAATACATTTAGAGGAAAACGCTACGGCGGCCAACTCAATTATTGTCGTAAGAAATGCGTGCTTTCTTCTGGGCAATACACTTCAATTCGTCTTCAGCACACTCCTTCCCTCCCTTAGATTACATGCAAAATATTAACTGTACTAGAGTGCCCGTGCTGTAAGAAAATGACAGCGAAGAATTTTCTACCCGTCTTCATTCGATATACTTTGCCACAAATATGCTTCTGAAGGATAGGTACGCTACAACAGCCGTCTCAAATTTTGATAAGAGATAGTGCTCTATCTTTCAATCTATACTATAATAAGAGAGCTGTCTGTCAGTCCGTCCGTCCGTCCCAGGCAGGCAGGCAGGCAGACAGGCTTCGGAATAAAAAGGGGATAGATTATGACTTCTTTTTATAAGGTTCCGTGGATTATTTTTTTTTGCTAGACCGTATCCAGGATACGTGCCCGGGGATTCCCGCGGCTGTGAAGGCCTGGCCACGGGCCTTTGTGAACTTGGTTGCTTCTGTGCCCTTGGTGGACAATGTGGACTTGGTTACGTTGGTGGACTTTGTGGACTTTGTGGACTTGGTGGACTTGGTGGACTTTGTGGACTTGGTGGACTTGGTGGACTTTGTGGACTCTGTGGGCTTGGTGAATGTAGAAGTATTGTATAATTTTTCGATTGGATGGTAAGATGTTTTCAAATACATAGTCTTATGACTCATTCAACAAAAGGGTTGCGTTTGGTGCACTAGTTCAAGTAAGAAGCACAATTCCGCCTCCCACCATAGATTACACGAGGAAAAAATCTCACATTAGAAAGCAGCGAGCCTCAGTGAATTTAGATGAATTACCCACTGCGTATCCATGATACCCGCCCAGCCTTCAGTACATCGAAGATTTTGTGTTGAAATGAAATTAGCCGAGGCCGTCAAGATAGAGAATCAGCTCCGTCAAAAGGAACACGGCAAGCGGAAAAAAATTATGTCTACTACAGAAGAAAAGTCATCGTCTGGCCAGCCCTTTGTTGCTTATCTACCTTCTGAATTTGTACGTGGCAAACTGAGAACAAATATATTGTTCGATGTATGGAGAAAGCAAGGAGCTACTTGGGAGAAAGTTATAAAATAAGACTGTATGGCCGCGCTCAGAGAAGCTGTAATATCTATTTTTTCGATTCCAAGAAGTGTTTCAAGCAAGAAGGACCTTGAGAGAAATCAATAGGGAGGCAACTATAACCATCTTCAGCAACCAGGTCACCAATCTCCAAGAAAACGTAACCTAATTGCAAAATCTGCAACCTGGCCTATTATTCGCCTATTTCTTCGAGAGCGTGACCCGAAACATACAAATACTTAAACATATAAATATAAAAACAAATAAACACATGACCGTATCCATTATATAGCGTTGATTCGGTCCACGCCGTTTTCTGGACGGAACACTATTGCATTTTCTTATAGGAAATATAAGCATAACAAGTGGCCCGGGCCGTTGTTGTTGTGGTGGTTACGTAGGGGGCGGCTCCGGAGGGGGTCGGGCGTGTGGCGGAAGGTATGAGAAGGAAGGCAGGGATCACAAGAAGTCAGTCACAGACAAGGGGCTGTCCCACAGAGAGGTAGGAAGGAGGTCGGTAGGGTGGGCGGGACACTCAAACAGGTGGTTGACGGTATGGGGGGCGCGGTGGCACTCGGGGCAGAAGTCGGAAACCGCCAGTCCGATCCTATGGCGGTATTACATTGGGGCAGAGCAGAAACCTGAGCGCAACTGTGATAGAGTGGAACGGGCCGCACGAGAGAGGACCGCCTCGTCGGGCGAAATCTCCGGCGGGGCATAGCCCAAAACCATGTTAGCGGGTAGGCGGTCTAGTGAGGCTTGCACGGCAGATCGATGGAGGGAGGAAATCGCTGAGCGGTACTCTGGGGAAGGCATGATGTTGTCAGTAAGTAGGTGGTTGATGTCGGGTTGGAATTT
>LQNS02278165.1:10439314-10469938 GCA_001587735.2 Parhyale hawaiensis
TGCAAAGAGCTCGTGTGCCTCACGGGGCATCGAACGAGCGATACAAGGTGTTAGAGCTGAGAACGGAAGCATGCAGCTACCGTGGCGGCACGTGAATGCACGCCACATTGGCTCTCGAACGAGTCAAGTAACACCAGAGGGTCACAATGTTCATACTCTGGACCAGCGACCATGAATGTGGATGATAGCACCAACTAGTGATGCATGAATGAAATGTTCTTGCACAAAAAAAAAACTCTCTTAAAAAACCTAATCATTTATGCTGCCACGTTCTATTATTATTATATTCAGAAGTTTAAGTCTCCGTTTCCGCAACAAAGGTGATATCACAGAGACAGAAAGGACATATAGTGTGACGATAGACATGTGGAGCCCATGCACGAGGGTGTTCCCACACAGGATCCACGCGCATGCAAACAGCACGTCGGGAAAGAAGAGGAAGAAAAGATGGAAGAAAGATCAGTAGTATGAGTAAAAGATCGGAAGGAAACAAAGTGGGCACGAAGGCCTGGCTAATGGCTAAGGTAACCTACAGGGTCTCCCTGGGGCTACCACTTTCTAACATAAAATTCTGGTACACTTTTTTTAATAAAAAGAACAGTCACACTCCCAGCGTGAGGCACACCTGCACTAGTTACAGCTGTTCATTCAGTTACCAAATTTCACACGGCTAGGCAGTTAGAAAAAAGTCTGTTTGGTACCTGCAAAAGAGCCTGACACCATCGTGGCAATAACAGGCGACTTGGTTTTCTTGTTGATGATCGCCAGCGGTCTGAAGAGCAGTCCATCAGCGGCCATAGCGTAGATGATGCGAGGCATGGGGAAGATGGCACCAAACAAACTGAAGCATTGGAGAAAGAGAGCGCCACTTGTTAACCAAATCAATATTGATTCCGGAAATATATTTTTCCCGCATGAATTAGATGGCCCGCGGCACTTCGGGTGCACCCATAGCAGTTGAGAGTAAACGTTTACTCTTTGGTTAGAATGGGACAATGGTGATGGGCACAACATTCATAGTAAATACTCCGAGCAACGTTGCCTTTATACCGAAGCCCTTGCCGCTACATAATGGCGCTAAGTAAAGAGAAAAAAACATTCTCCTCTCTAGCTTAAGTAACCTGTTTACAGCTAGCGTCGACTTATATGGATCTCCCATTTTGTTCCTTAATGGCTTTGGATCACACTAGTTGCTGTGAGTAGGACATTCATCAAACCCCCAAATAAAGAACTAACTAGAATTTAAATGCTAAAAAATGAAGACCCGAACAAGTTTAAAAATGAACTTTAGATTTTTTGTAAGCAACACTTTTGCCAGGCAAAGTCAGATTTCCTCGTAACTGTCCGTCAACAGGTTAAATGTAACAAAGCAGTGACGGGAACTATATAGTATACCGGTATGGATTAATCCCGAGTTCAATTATCTTTGGATATTGAGGGAAGGCTATAAGTTACTCCACTCATGCGCAGTGCCCGCTTCCTAATGGTCTCCTTGTATTCCGGCAAAATTCCTTTCTCGCCACATCCCCAATAAGTCTATAGAAGTATGAAACCTAAAACAATAGCTATTGAAAAGTATGGCAAAACTTATACAAATTGCACATAATCAAGAATTTACTAAAGCCAAAACTCCTGTAAGCGATGAATCTGGCCTCGGTCGAAGCTTCGGTACATCCCTAGTTATTTTAGCAGAAATTATTTCAAAACCTTCTATGGACCAACTGAAATGTCTATGTCTCGTACGAATAACATTACTTGAAAGGTCCTTCAGAAAGGAACCGCTGTCCTTTTAGGCTTAAGGCGTCCCTACACTAACGCTTCTTCCACTCATGTTTCAAAAGCAAGGATGATGCTGCTGCTGCCGTAATTCTGTAAAAGCGAGGGTTGCGCCTAGTTTACGCAATATATGCATGGCATCTTGTCGAGCGCAACACGTGAATTAGCCTTCTCGCTCAGCAGCACGATGGGTACTACCTACCACTCAGAAGACTGAAACTAACAGGCAGCTACAGTTTGCTGGCTTGTGAGAAGCGCTTAGTAGACAGAAAGCCAGCAGATGAGGAGTGTCATTCTACACTGTCGATAAATGTTCGCAGAGTGATGCGAAATACGGAATGTTTGATTGCTGCAAGTGTGTATGTCCATGTGATCAAAACAAAGATTTATTACTTAGAGCAAAATTTTCCTTAATTCATCTTTGAAATCAGGCGAAAATTGACCAAACTTAGATAAGCTGTTAAACCGAAAAGCAAACAATACGCAGCATTAGATATGTTCCTGATTCATGAATGATTGTTCATTGTCCATGCACACGTCGTAAAAGGGTTAATCTCTTCACAGTCAACAATTGTGCTGCTGCAAATGTGTTCGAGTGAAGACGTGGGGAACTAAACTCCCGATCAAATGTTTAAGACCACATAAAAAACGTAAAATAAAAGTTTTAGTGATAGGTAAATAAATGAACTTCTTCGACTAGGGATCAGTAATTCCTAAAGGTAAAAGGTGAGAAAGACAAAAAATACCTATGTACTGTAACAACTTATTAAGATATGCACATTTTTGTGAAATAATGGAGTTTCTTAGTTGATCTAAATTAAAAGACCACAAGCAGAAATAGTAGGTAACCTTTCGACAAGGACGTTGATGTGAGCAAAGTTTGAACTTCATAATGAGTAGGTACTGCCCCATTCCTGTTGATAACATCAAATATTCTTGGTGAGATAACTACTAGAAATGAGGACTTCCATGAGGGATAGAGGAATGTCGGCCCAGCTCCTACAGAAGACATCACAAAGTTCGTTTACGGTCACAAATTGTTTAACATTTTCGTAAACATCTTTCGCCATCCATCCCCAAAGATATTACATTGGGTTTTCGTCTGGCGAACATGCTTGTTTTGACGTAAAATAGGGACCCCATTTTCTTGAAAGATCACAATCTGCAGGGCAGTGTGGACTGCTGCATTATCACGCTGGAAAAACCATTCATCACAACACAAACGAGGGTTCTCGTCGACAAAGATGATCTTTGCAACATGCCGACATAACCAGCAGCTGCTTGACAACCCTGCACCTCTGACCTGGAACTTTCATTGCTTCACTGTAGGAAAAGGCGCCCCGCATCATAACGGAGCCGCCACAGCTGTGACGCTTAGAAAACATTTCATGATGATCTCCTTTGTCATTCCAATACCGTTGGAAGCCATCAGGGCCATCTAGATCGAACTTTTTTTGTCATAATACAAAAACTCTAAACCACTTTTCAATGTCCCATGTTTAGTGCTTTCGAGCAAACTGTAAACGGGCCACTTTGTGACGCGGAAACAACCGAGGACCTTTCAGCCGCTTTTCGTTTTTCAAGCCCTTTGTCGTAAGTGTTGCCAGAAGGTTATTGAAATGCAATCAACATCTGTGAGTGCCTTGATTTGCCAGGAGGACCGTCCTCTGTCTTGAGANAACCAGTTTAATTCTCCTATTCAATGCAGGATTAGAATCTTTGTTGGTCTACCACTAGATTTTTTTTATCCATACCTCTCAGGGTCCTTTAGGAAATTGCAAATCATAGTTTCACTGCAGTGAAATTCAGCAGCGATTGCACGCTGCGACAAACCTTGCTTATGCAGTTCAACAATTTGACCACGTACTAATTCGGAGAGTTGCTTACTTTTGGCATAGTGACACCTTCACACTATAAGTGCAAGCCTGTACATGATCCGAAACGCCGGAAATTACCCTAGAACTAATCATTTATTACCCTGGTCTTATAATTTTCATCAACTAGAAAACTCATCATTTGACACGAATGTACAGTTCTCAATAAATTGTTACAGCAGGTATTTTTCGCCCTTCTCACTTTTTGCCTTCAGGAATTACAGATCCCTAGTCGAAGAAGTTTACTTAGCTAGTTATCACAAAAACTTTATTTATTAGCTACATTTTCAAGTGGTCTCAAACTTTTGATCAGGAGTTCAATGAGTAAAGGCTATGAACAGGCTAAGCGCCCTGTTCATAGTGTACAACCAGGGCCTCCTGAAGTACAGCCCTGGGTCTGTGTCATGAAAATTGGCAGATTCTAGTCTCCGGACAAATATCAGACGCAACCTGATATTTTTGGCACCTACTCACCATATTTCGGACGTGTCTGGATAGAAAACTTCGCTTCAACAACAGCACTTAAACGATATATACAAATTAGAAAGCTTAAGTTGACTATTTAAATAGTCCAAAATATGCATTATGAAGAGTAGGTACCAAAATTGAAAGGCTGGGTCAAATAATGTGTCAAAGAATTGAACCGGTCGAACCAACTTGGTGACAAACAGAACCAGGGCTGCACATTAGGAGACCTTTGCACCATTCGATGCATCTGAAGATAAAGTGACTAGTGTACCCAAGTCTCAGCTTCAGTTCACGATAATCACTATGACATGAGGCACTCACCAAAGTGGTAGAGCAATCTAAGGGCCCTCCCAAAAGCATACCTTGACTTGAACCCTCCGCTACAGAAAAGTCACTGTTCGTACGACCAAAACTATTTTTGGCATTCAGAAATGTGCACAGTTGGCACGAAGTGAGGTAACTAGTTTACCATGGTGCCTATTTAACGCTTAATGGAGGGAAGTTTAGAATAAACTGTTATTCAAAGATAGGAAGAAAGAAGGAACATAAAGAATGTCAAGGGAAACATGGAGCCAATGCACGAGCCAACGCGCATGGGAACAGCAAGTCGGGAAAGAAGAGGAAGAACAGAACAAAGTATCATCAGTAGGAATAGATTAGATAGGCGGCAGTAGACGAACCAATAGGCCCATTCTCAAAGAGACACCTGGACTAACGCCACGGCCCTCAATGAGCTATTGCCATTAGGTTAGAAGGAAATAGAGGACTGTGGAAATAAGAAATAAGGGCAGGAAGAATCTCAGCCAAAGAGACGACCATGAATGCACGCAAGCACGATCAGTAGCCGCTGATGAGCGGAGCTTAGAAACGTCAAACTGCGTAGTTGGAGCGGACGGAGCCCCAAGATGGAAGGAAGTAAATTGGGCACGAACGACAGACGTCCTGAAGGCCTAGCTAATGGCTAAGGCAACCTATACAATCGCCCTGGGGCGCTGCTCCCACAATAACAAAAGGAGAGAAATTTAAACAACATAAAAGTCGAAAAAGGTGTTGCAAAGACACAGATTTTTTTGGAATTACGATAATGAAGTCATGAGTATAACAAATTCACGGTCAAAAATGAATTATACCCCAAAGTCACCAAAAACTATTCTAGCAAGAATATAAACAGTACGAATTGTAATATTTTACATTTCTAGAAAAAATAATCATAACTTGGATATGATGTTTCCGTTTGAAGAAGTTTGAACTGCTGTTAAATTACTCATTGTCTAACGACAAGTCTACAGCTGCAAGTACATCATTTTCTCGGGTTGCAAAAGTAAAAATAAAATAATCACAAAAAATTTGAAGAAACAATAACTAACTAGAGCACGCTCTGACTATGTTCACGAAACAAAACGACAGTTTGGCAAGTTGAAGAGTTAGGAGGACCTAGGCGTGCTGCTCACCTGGCAGAGAAACCAAAGAGAGCACCAAAGCTGACGATGGTCTTCGATACGCTCATGTCGAAGTACTCGTACAGGAAGATCAGAGGAGCGCTGGGGTCCTGCAAGAGTTGTAAATGGTAAATAGTAAAGTTTTACAAATTGGTGCGGAGAGGAGTGTAACTACTGCCATGACATTTACAAATTGGTGCGGAGACGAGTGTAACTACTGCCTTGACATTTACAAATTGGTGCGGAGACGAGTGTAACTACTGCCTTGACATTTAAGTTGCTGTTTTGCTACTGGCACGTGTAATGGGGGGTATCCGGGTGTGGCCGGTACGCAGCCTCCAGCCAGTCATGGCTGAGGCTATAATAAGCACTGGGTCTGTCCAGCTAGAGTCATTCTGGAATCGACAGCTATGGTGATCGGTGGTGCTGCCCCTCTCCCTACTACCTAATTGACTTGCAACTTTGTCACAACAGGTTCCAAGCTTTCACCATGCAACCCTATGCTTCAAAATTTTTAATATTCTTCGAGCAACGAAGGGCTATTGACTGCAAGATTTTATTGAGTGAGCACCTTCAATGCATAATCAGCTGCATTTTGTTAATTTGCCCAGCACTGAAATCCTTACGCCGGACTAATTCACTAATCCTGGAGGTCTATAACCGTACTTACAGGCTAATCAATATAAGCTTTCAACACCGAAGTGTTTGGAATCTCCGGTGACGAGAGTGAACACGATAGTGGGGCAGCTGTGAGGAAGAAATAACTGCGACTGTTATTAACATCAATAAATTCCTATGATCATTTATTTTTATTACACTGAATATTTGAAGCCTCCGTTTCCACAACAATGGCGATCTGATCTAACAGGGGAAAAAGCAAGGGAAATATAGTATGACGATAGAAATGGGGAACCCATGCACGAAGGTGTTCCCTCACAGGATCACGCGCATGAGAACAGCAAGTCAGAAAAGAAAAAAAGAGCAGAGTAAAGAATGAGCAAGTAGGAGCACAAAACATTAAATTCCTATTTCGAGTCTGTCGCATAAAGCCTTCCGTCGCTGGTGCCATAGCTCTAGACGATCGGTGGTCGACTGCAGCCGTAAACTCCTCTGAGGCCTCTTGGCCAATATCTGTAGCACAAACCACTGCGTGTGGGTTTCCCACTTGGGGGCTGCAAGAAAGTTTATTTGACCTTCCGAATAAACTCTAATTGAAAATCAGTTAGGTCAGATATAATCAATCAAGCTGGACAAGAGGAAGCCAACGTCGTCTGAACATAGTGAGCCAAAGACAGGGTAGTTCCCAAAGTAATGCCTCCTTTTTTATTCCGCCCAATGAAATCCGAAGGGATTGTAAATTGCAGTGTAAGGGTACTGACACACCGGAAGCAGTTCAGCGAGAAGCTAGCAGGCAGGCGGGCAGTGTTTGAGAAGCACGGGAATGCATTGGAGCGCACACATCGAACAGCAGCGGTTGAGCAGGCAGCGGCAGCTGTTCGGTGTGTGCGCTACAATGCATTCCCGTGATTCTCAATCACTGCCAGCTTCTCGCTGAACTGCTTTTGGTGTGCCAGCCCCCTTACAATGACTGAACTCAAAACCTGAAGATTTCCTCGCTCTGTTTCAGATATAGACGGCGTGGCACTTCAAAAAGCAATCCCTACCATGGATGCGCACAAAAAATAGAGATGCGTCATACAATGTGTTCATGCAGAAAATTTTGAACCAATCAACATTCACCCCCGCCAGTTGAATTTTTACGAAGATGACGTAGTTGATCTCAGGCACAGTTCATTAATAGATTACGTTAGTAAGTGAACTGTGGTGTCAGCAAGGTTAGGAGATGGATTCTTCGAGTTCTGAGGAGCGACAGAGATGTAAGTGACAATGTGCGCGGCGGACACCCATGTACAGCCGCCATCCACTCGAAAAAATGCAACGAGATCAACTCATACGGATAACAATGAAAGAAATGCGTGTCGAGGTAGATGTGAGCATCGATGTCATCTTGAAGGATACAGCAAAGTTTGCTAGGTAGGATCCACAAATTCCCAAGCAGCAAACATTCCGTTTTTAGCACGACAACGCCAGGCCACCCACAAGTTTGAAGACCACAGAATGTGTGACTAAGTTCGGCTGGAGCTGGAACCGTCAGGCTACAACTTGTTCGGACTTTTGAAGGAGGACGCATTACGTGGGGAGCGTTTTCCCAACAACGCCGTAATCGCAGGCGTGAAAAAATGGACTGCCTCAACATGCGCTGACTTTTACGACCGAGGCATCAAAGGTCTCGTTCATCGCTGGCAAGGTGCATTGAGAGTGGAGGTGGTCACATATACAAAAATCTGGAGCGCAGAAGGTCGGTCATGTAATAGTGCCATTTCCGTCTTCGCAGCTCAACTTTTTGCGTCAAAAATAGGAGGCTTTGGTTTTAGAACGACCCTAGCAGCCAGCATTACGAGGCTATACTTAGTCAAGGCCAAACTAAGCCAAAATTACCTGAATACTGTACAGTAAAGCACTGTCAAAGCAAGTTAACATTACCTGAATACAGTAAGGCAAAGCCCTAGTTAGCCAACATTACCTGAATACAGTAAGGCAAGGCAAAAGTAAGCTAATATTACCTGAATACAGTAAGGCAAGGCCAAGGTCAGCACAGTGCCAATGCCGAAATAAGCAATAAAGATGACGAGGAGAGACAAGCAGATACTAAGGGGCAGGTTCCTCTCAGGTCGTATGGCTTCCTCACCTGTAATGCAGTAAACATTAGATTTGGATGTTTCTACTGTAAACCTAGCGTGTTCAGCTGTTCAAGATGCAGGGAAAGAACATAAAATCGACTCCCCATTATTATTTATTCATTTTTTGCTTGTTGTCGTGATTTTGCAATGGTTCATACACTGCACCTGCTAACTTGGTTTCTAGTTTACACTATCAAATATGACGAGAGCGGCCAATTTTCCCTTTGGCAAATCATCATGTAACGTCGTTATCGCCGAGGTGTTGGATCTGTTCTAAGCTCGGCAGAACTCATACATTGTGTGGCGCACATAAGCCGATATCACACGAGAAGCAAATAAGCCATACGGCTCATGAACATTAATTTCCTACAGACATGACTTTTCTTAAATTTTTTAATCATGGACATGTTGTGAAGCGCCTACCAGAAATGTGTTAGTTGCACCATCACTAAACATGCGAAGTAAAATATGTACACACTACGACCATATAACGCACACACAGACTGCATGCATATCTTCTGCACAATCCAACTAGAAAACTATACAAATAAGTAGATGAAACTATTGCAGTTCGAACTAAGGCAAAGTTAATTGTTAAGTGGTAAGTAAACAACTGTTGCTCTACTGCAGCATTCCTCGTCAGGTATGGTAAAAATATAGAGGTAAAGTAAATATATAGAAACACTAGAAACCAATACCCAATACACGGTAGGTATCTACTGTACTGTGTATCTTTTTAAAATTCAGACATAAAGGTTTTTGCAGTAAATATTTCACAACCAATCTGCACTGCTTTCATGCCCAGTAGTCAGCGCATGTTGTACAAGGGGAACTTAGAGAAAAGCACCGTTCATACTACTGCATACATGCGTAGTACAGTATATGGCTGTGCAGTCAGGGTAGGATACAAATTTGTAAGATATTTACTGCGGTAGGCCAAGTATTTGGTAGTATATAATTATTATATGAGTTAAGAGAATAATGATCGTATTTGGTACTTTTCCCGAGGCACTGTATGCGCGAAGTGATAGTAGGTTAAAAATTGACCAGGCGTTACTCTTACATGCTTGTCTTCCTCTCCCTAGGTTGCTACAGGCATTTCTACACCAAGTCAATCTCAATCCAAGCATGAAAAAAACCATGAAGTTAATTAAATCAACAAGTTATTCATTGCATTAATGTGGTAACTTTGCTGGCACTGCAACAACCCTAGAAGAGAACATTTTAATCTAAGCTCGGGCCGGTCTAAGCTCATGAAGGTACACTAGAGGAGCTGGCGATTAAGTGGCAGTAACTGTTACACAGCTTATTCCAAGTAATTTCGGGAAACTGACAATGTTACTACGCTCTTCACATCGGCCCTCCAGATGGTGACATGACTGTTTTCTATGAGAAATGATCTTCTTATATATATTACTACCATCGTCGCACTTAGAACAATGAATTTATAAACTTTTTGTTACTACTAGTACCTTTATAAGAATACACCACTATGCAATAAAAGTATCAAACTTTTAACCCTTTAGCAACAAAAAGTAACACCAAACAATGGTAGCTACTGTTTGTAATGATATCAACCTTTTCGTCACTGCAAGTAGCTAACTTTCAATAAAGACACCTAGGTATATACCAAGAAATTATTCACCTTCTTTCTACTATTATCCCAACAAGTACACACACCTCTTCGTAGTGAAATTAATATATTCAGAGGCTTGAGACGCCGTTTCCCCAACAAAGGCGCTATCACAGAGGAAGATGGAGGGGACAAATAGTAGCTATGTCGATAGATACGTAGAACCTAAGCACAGGGTTAGCAAAAACAATGTTTTTTTTTGTTTATTTGTTTTTTTTTAATATTTTGTCGTTTTTCTTAAGTTCTAGGAATTTTATTCAACATTTAAAGGGTTTTTCTGCTGTGTACACACATGTACCTAGCAAACCATCTACAATCTTAGTCACTTCATTTCAACTTCCTACTGTAGAAGAATGATTTTAAAATAAAGGAGTTAAGAAAAAGCAGTTAGCAGAGAACCTGTCTTTCCTAAGGCTACATTTAATATGCAAACTGCAGTGATGCTATGATTTATAATTGCAATGTAAAATCCTTTGAAAAACTTGAACATTAGCTAACTGATAACAGAGTAATGGACTAAAGAGATTGAAATAGCTATAAAATCTTTTGAAAAACTTAGAAACACTTTAAAATACAAAGACACCTTGATAGAAATAGCCACCTATCAGCTAATTAAAAGCAAAGTAATAAATTGAAGAAAGTGAAATAGCCATCTGCCTACATCCTCCTCATGAGCTCACTAGCCATCTAATGGCAACTATAACTACTACGTCTAATTTCCAATAGCTTCTAGCGTACCAGAATATAATTATACATGCATCTATGAAATGAAAACACAAAATTCAATAAGCTATTGGTTTTTAATAAACATCAGCAATAGTTGACCCTAACTGTTCTAACAGTAAAACGGACTCCTGAATACAAACACATTAAGTCATCCTTTCAGTTGTGTGACTAAAATTTGATACCTGCCAGAAGCAAAACTGGTTATTTTACAATGTATATGAATAAAAACCAAAAAAAAAAGGTTTTTGTCGGTTTAAAGTGACTTTAAACCATGGATTTATTTGGTTTAAACCAGCCAACCCTGCCTAAGCACAAGAATGTTATCGAATAGGATGAACGAGCATGGGACCAGTATGTCGGAAAAGAAGAGGAAGAACAAAAAGAAGCAAGATAAGTAGGAAGTAAAACCTAAAAATGGAAGAATGCATAGAAGGCACGAAATGTAGATGTCCCGAAGCCCTAGATAATTGTTTAGGTAACCTACACAATCTCACAATCCCGCTGGGGGTGCTCCTCCCCACAATATTGGATGAGCAAACCAAGCTAACATAACCCTACGATCCATCTTGTGCCCCTGAGAAGATTTGTAATGAAATTACTGTATCAACCTTGTTAGAAATACCAGTTTCCAATAATACAATTATAACATTGGGTAGTTGTGTTAGTTTAATGCCCCGTTGCCACTGCAACCGTGATTCAGGAGCGGAAAAAACAGGCAGTATGTCGAGAAAAACGTGCTATCCACACACGAGTGGGTTCTCGAACTAAGCGCATAGCATAAACAAATCAAACGGTTAGTCCACACTTTTTTTTGGTACACGAGTGAATATAAAGATGAGGAAGAAGGTATGTGAAAATATGAAACAGAAGCTAGTGAAGGGCTGGTTAATAAACGAACATATTTCAAAATTTTGAATACCGTACGATAAAGCATCAAACAAAATAAAAACATACGCAAGAGGTGTGCAGCAGGCATGGAAGGATTCAACTGGGGTTACCTTAAAATGGCAGCGTAATATCAGCCCATTTTTGCCGGAGATATCGAAGATTCATGAAGTTATTTACGAAAATTTTACTTAGAACATGGAATTGAATTACAGTAACTCAACAATAGAGCCGGCACGTAATACACAATTTTTCTGAACGTTTGGAAGATATCAAAATTTCTTAAATTGAATAATAAATTAGTTTGTTTATCATCAGAAATTATATATCTTTATAACTCGACAGGTAGGGGAAGCTGTACGGTTTTCAACGGATGGGACAAAGTCAGGGAGAACCTTTCCTTTAGTTCTCCGTACCAACAATGATTGGCATATAATCAGAAACAATAAGTCCAAATTCCCTCTATAGAGCTACATACATGGTAGCTATTAAACCTAAAAGAGTGATCGCTCATCAACATGTTTCCCAAGTTACTGTGAAAAAATAACATAGCGTCTACAAAGGCCCTATTACACGGACAAACATTGCCCGGGAGGCAGCAAAATTTGTTCGTCGCCCGGCAGACATTCGTTGCTGCAAGAGGTTTGCTCACTGCACAAACTCTATCTCCAGATAAGCGGGCATTAGGTACTTATGCTACATTAGTAAAATAGTTCTAGTAGCTATGGCACTCCAAGATTTGCGGATTTTAAGCACTGTACATTTGTATTCAATTCAAAAGTATGTAACTATGGGCTGCCCAACCGACGTGACCTTGAGAATTCTCCATTTCGTGTAACAGCACCGTAACGTTTTCTGGGATTCTGCTCGCTGTTCACCGTGTTTTGCCCGCCGTGTAATAGGGCCTTGACGTGTACAAGAAGAGGTAAGCTCACAAAATCCCAAGCAGAAATGGGTGGGTTAATCTGAAAGCAAGGGATAACTCAAGGATAAAACAGTCCCAAAATAACCTTCATTAACTGGACACCGGCTGCCAGACGTTACGGGGCCTTCCTGTGAATAACAACCAAAATAGGGTAAATATTGTCCAAGAAAAAGTATCTTTCAACAACAAAAGCAACTAAACGATGAAAGCATGATAGTCGAACTGCAAAACTTAAAATAAAACAAAGAGAAGAACACACTGGAATTCGATACTGGAGCGCAAACCCTGCATATCAGCATGAACTATGAACTTATTGAGACAAGTCGTCTGTGAGCGCAATCATTGTATTTTACAACACTAACGTCAATGTTTTCTGTCGCCGCTGTTAATGGAAGTGTACCGCCTCTTTCATTTAAATGCAGTCGTTCATTCCTTGCATCGCTATGAAGCTTTTTTTAACGGGTCTTATTGTCATTTTCTATTGAAGTTTAATCAAAGAGATAGCCCAGAAACCATAACACTGGCGGAGACAAGGAAAGAGGCATTCGGAGTATTTGTCCCTGCAGAAATTTGAGGTATTTTATAGAAAAATTCCGCCCCCTCCGCGGGAAAGAGGGAATGATACTGAAACATGCTTCAAGAATTAATGCACGAAGTAAAGTGTTTTCAAATGCGATATTTTCTCATGATTGTTGGGTGCTGAGCCTATGTCCTTGACCATTTCTTTTTCCGCAGTATTTTTGCCCGTTTTCTTTGTTAAAAAAAAAAAACAACACCCATATGCCACGAGACAACTACTAACACTTGCATGTTGTAGTCACCAGCAGCCAGAAAGCGAAGGTAAATAAATGAAAACAATTTGTGCTGATGCATCATCAGAAATTACTATGTGGATCATCAGCTTAATATTTTATACATTTTTTACTGTAGGTACGTGTAGGCGTGGTGTACAGTACATGCCATGTAGCTGAATTATTTCTTTTAATACAGTGATGCTGTAAAATTAGGAGAGTGTTAGGCCTATGTGCAAAGCATGTTGTCAGTCTGTTAATTTATGCTCATCAATTTTTATGTGTTTCAACGTTCTGGACTTTTTAGATATATTTTGTAGCCAAATATAAGCGGGGTAAATGTAATGTATGCTATTGCGACTGGTTACAGGTCAGTTCAGATCCCCGGGCAACTCAGACCCCTGCCCAAGTGCAGCGTCGACTCCTGGATAAGTGGATTTTTCCAGTTTTCGACTCCAACTTCTAGGACCACAAGAACTTGCAACTCATACTCTTTTTTAAACAAAAGAGAATTATTTTTACCTACTCCGATATTTGGTAGTTTCCAATTCCAACTTCTGCCTCCCAAAATTTACCAAAATCCGAAGCCCTGCCGTCCATGCCATGGTAATGCCGAGTAACACTCCAACAGTCACGAATCCTACACTCACCAGTGCTGGCGATAACATCGAAGCCAACGAAACCATAGAAGCAGGCACCAGCACCCGCCATGATGCCCTCAAACCCAAAGGGAGCAAAGCCACCAGTGCCCCAATTTCCTTCCTCCACAGTGCTGGGATCGAAGTCGTCCCCCATATACTCTGTGAGGTTCACCGAACACGTCTCGTTGAGCTCGTCCAACGTTATGTTCCAGTTGTCTGGGTCAGCTGCAAAAGGACACAAAATACACAAAGGTTAGCTGATAAGATCAGACGATACTAAAATTGATCAGGCAAGACTAAGGTTTTCGTGCATGACTTAACGCTATCCAGATGAGTTGGAACTTACCAGTCTATTCCTTTTTGAATAAAATTTAAAAAGCGATTGAGCTGAGGCTCAGTTCTGTGCCAGCTGCGATAGCTAGCCACACAGTGCAAAAGGATGTTCCTAAGAAACCGCATCCCATTCTCGCACGATGAACAAGTTTTTAGTCTCCTTACTGGTTCGGCATGTTGGATACTAATTTCTACATCATAAAAATATACGACTTGATGTGCACTGCACTCACCTCGGGTGGCAACGCTGATGATGACGTAGACAACAACGAACAAGTTGATGCAGGTAATGACGTTGTTCATAGCAGAAGATTCCTTCACACCAAACGAAAGGATTGCTGTAGGATAAAAATATTTTTTATCGTTAGTAAATAGTGGATCTGCGCCTAAGATGGATCGTATTTGAGGAGTAAAAATTATCAGTGTCTCGCGATGAAATAGCAAGAAAGAAAACGTGACTCATGATGAAATCTCATAGGTATTATAAGAAGATTTAAGCCTCCCTAAATAAGTACTAAGCTTTTCTAAGAGAGGAAAAGGAAGGGACATATAGTATGTCGACAGAAAAACGGGGAACCCATGCACGGAGGTGTTCCCACACAGGATCAACGCGCATGGGAACAGAAAGTCGGGAAAGAAGAGGAAGAACAGACAACAGTAAGATCAGTAGGAGTATAAAAGTGGAAGGAAGCAAAGTGGGCACGAAAGACAGACGTCCCGAAGGCCTAGCTATTGGCTAAGGTAACCTACTCAAACCCCCTGGGGGCGCTACAGAAATCTCATAATACAAAACTGGACAGATACGGTACATAGGCTTCAGCTTCCCTTAGCACGAAGCAGCGTTTCAAGAGGAGGAAAAAGGAATGGACATGTAATACGATGGGAAATATCACGGAACAAGCCCTAAAGGAACTTAAGTCGGGAAAGCAGATGAAGAATATAGTTATGTTCAATGAAAGTGTGGAAAAAAAAGAAGCAAAGTGGGCACAAAAGTAGTAGTAGAAGTAGTACCTAGTAGTATTCTCCTAGTTTAAGCCTCCCTATCCACAGAGCATACTTTGATCCAAAGAAAGGAAAAAAGAAGGGACACCGATAATGTAAGGAGAAATGTGGAATCTACGCACAATTTGACGCACACGGGAACAGCAAGTAGGGAAAGAAGAGGAAGAACAGAACAAAGCATCAGTAGAAGTATGAAGACAGTCGTCCCGAAGGCTTAGCTAAAAGCTAAGGTAACCAATACAATAGTGACCACAAAAGATGAATGTACCAAAGGCCTAGTTCGAGCTAACATCAGCCATCAGCAGCAGCTACATCAGGTGCTCAAAACATAGGTAGGTATGTAGCCCACATAACAAGCCTCACCCGCCAATATTATCACAAGTGGAGCTGTACCGATACCCGTTTTTTCTGCCGATAAAAATGCCGGTTCCTATTTGCGCTTAGTTGCCGATTCTCAATAAGGTGCCGAGGCTGATGCAATTTTTTCCGGCAGTTTCTAATGCATAACAACGGTAAACTATCATTTTACTTATTTTCGTTATTTTTTTAGGCCATGTAGGAACACTTTTTTGCAATTTTTTTAAAGAATCATCCAAAAATTATTAGTGGAAGCCCCATGAAACTTTCTGCCTTCTTTGGCGTGCTTCGAAACTCGTGCTTTGCCATCTGACAGCATGTTCAACCTTACTTGAGTTAGCTGCACCATAGCATCTTCTTAACGACCTCGTTGCCTATATGGTAGGGATGTTACCTGAAGATACAACGCACCAAGTGATGGTTATTAGGCAGTGGTATTGCATGTAGGGCATCTTGTGCTGCAAAAACCGTCTAGCAAAAATTATTAGTCAACCAAAAACTTTTTGCACATAGTTTCAGCATTTGGAACTGATATCGGGTAATTTCGATGCGTTGTATACAAAACTGACACCAGTTTCTCTGCATCATGACAGGTTTCTGTGCTCTGCCGATTATAAAAAAGATCCGATCATTTGACAAAAACTATTATTCAGTAGTTAGGAACATAAATAAGGTCCAAGCATTTTCGAGTGAGTAAGTACTATCGATGCACTGATTCCAACCGTCTCACTGATTTCCTTCAAGTTAACTTTCTTAGCTACCACAGCACGTGGTGTAGGTACTTGTAGCTACGTGTACTTTTGCTTTATCCAATTTTGGCAATAGCTATCATAGTGCACCTGAAGTTCGGGTGATATACGTTCTTTTATGACTTTACTTTATAACAGATCAATGTTTCTTTACAGCTGAATGATATGGCTTCGGTGAGATATTTCCAGAACAGGCCTACGTCCGCTGTTACATCGGCAGCGAATATTATTATGTATAATGTTTATAGCAGGAATCCAATCATAAACTTCACGAAGCGTGCTCGCTATGTATGCCACCAGCAACTACTTTACAGAAAAGTTATAACTTTCGTAAGAAAATCTGATGTTTTATTACTGGTGAGGCACAAAATGCAGACCTGACACAGAGAAATTATCGTAGCTACTTATTCATTTCCTCAATCAGTTGAAAAAACTAAGACTAGTTACAAAAACCACGATACAAAATTCAGCTTTACTACGCAGTCTTATAATAAAATCCAGAGCCAGAATTATAGAAAAGATAGCCATTTTACTGCAACAAATGACGAGGTCATTCTGTCGACTAAATGTACGGTAAAGTCATTCTTTCAGTACAAAGACCGATTTCTTCATGGCGAGCAGAGCTCTCTTATTTATCAATACTGTTGTGAACTTTGTTCATCATCATACGTGGGATATACCTCGCGTATGCTTTTCAAGAGAGTTTCTGAGCACGCCGGAAGAAGCTGTCGTACTGGCAATATTCTTACACAGCCTCCATTTTCTTCTGTGCGACTGCATGCTGAGGCGCGTTGCTCCCGTGTGCGCCTAGAGAATTTCAAAACGCTTTCTTTGTGCAACAGCTTAGACTTGAGATTACTAGAATCACTATATTTTTAAACAGAAACCAATTTTAAATGACCAAAATAGTACTCATCCTCTTTTTACTGTTAGTCCATAGGAGTTTTCAAATTTTTTTAGGAAATCCTTTTTCATGTGTTAGTTTTTCGTTGTAACAATAATTTTTCGATTTTCCTTACAGAGGTACTGATGATGGGTGAAACCAGAAACGTTTACCGATTTTATAATTAGACGTTACCAATTTTATAATTTGACGTCTATTTTGTTTTCCTTCGTATTTTTTATAATTTGTTGCAGTAAAATGGCTATCTCTTCTATAATTCTGGTTGCTAGTAAGCACGCTTCATGAAAGTTGTGACAGATTTCTGCCACAAGTTATTCCACATTCGCCGCCCATGTAGCAGTACAACGGGTGTTTTATTTAAAGATCTTCTTCCTGAAGCCATATCATTCAGCTGAAAAGAAGCATTGACCTGTTAATAGTGAAAAATTAAAATATATAACCTCAATATCACGTGCACTACGATAGCTACTATTACTATTACATAATTTGAAAAAAAATAGCAATTACTCGTATACAGGTACAAGAAAACATGAGGCGATAGGCGTAGTTGAAAAAGCAGACTTGATTGAGGGAACCGAATGTGATATTTGGCATCAGCGCAACGTTATTACTTTAAATGATTTGAAAAGATTTAAACCTTATTTCTGTTCTTGACTTGTGAAATATCAATTAGGTCAAATCGAATTTATACCTAACTAGAGCACTCTGAGAGCGCATACCTCCGCCAAGTGAGGCAACGGTAGCAAAAATTCAAATTTGTTCTGAAACAATACTTTTCTTCGTATAAACTCTAAAATCTGATCATTTGTGCCTTTTTATATTAAAACAGCTTGTTCAATTTTTTTGAAGATTCGTTGATATCTTTTCGAGTTATACTGTTCACGAACGTTATGACAAACATAAGTCAAACATACAAACGAACAAATCAATCTGCATCAAAATTTGATCATTTATGTCTTTTAACATTACTAACAAACCCTATGAATTTCATAAAGATCCATTCATTATTTTTTTGAGTTATTGTGCTAACAAGCATAAAATTAAAAACAGTGACATACGAACGAACGAACAAACGGATCATTACCAAAATTTGATCATATACTCTTTGTTATATACCTAACAACTCATGTTAATTTTATCAAAATCCATCCATAACTTTTTGAGTTATAGCATCGAGAAATATGAGGCAGACAAACAAACAAACAAACAAACGGATGGACATATCTTTACCAAAAGTTAGTCATCTGTTCCTCCTAACATACCTAACAATCCCAGTAAATTTCATCCAAATCGGTTCATAACTTTTTGAGTTATCTTGAAGACAGACAGACAAACACGACGAAAACATAACCTCCTTGGCGGAGGTAATAATCGGCGGAGCACAAAAACCTGACCTAACGCAAGGAAAAGGGCGTCATTTTTGCTTTCAGCGCATCAGAACTGTCCTACAACAGTTGAAAAAATTTCAACATTGTTCTACTGTTGACTAGTGTAATAAGTAAAAATTCATCAAAGAATCTGCATTAGCAAAGCTTATGCCAGTGCCGTTACCAGTTCCCCAAAGAGTGCATATTCTCACTAATGCCGATAACTCTCAAAGTGCAGATTCTTGCCGATGCCACTTAATCGGTGCACCACTAATGACAAGCCAAACATCAGGTACCGTATATATGCAGGGTATTGGTGGGCAAAACATAGCTAGCTACATCGGAAGCCTCACTCGCCAACAGTAAGGTATGACAAGTCCAGTAGACGGTGCGCCAGAGCATGGAGGCACAACGCATACTAAGTTTATTGCCTAAGTCTCACCCGCCAACAGTAAGACCAGTCCAGCAGCAAGGAAGTCAGGATAAGGAGCGAGGAAGCTCACGTTCATGGGCATCGCATCAGTGAGTGCACTAGATATGGAGTGTCCTGCCATGGCATCGATGTAGCCACTGAAGCCTGCTGCCACACTTGCTGTGCCTGTGGAATACATAGAAAATAGAAATTGAAGAATGTCCTTCTCTGAGCTACAACAGTACGCATTCAAGTAAAGTCCTAGCAAAAAAAAAAAAACTGCCCATAGCAAAGCACCAACTACCGATGGGTCTACAGGTTGTAAGCACAGCTCAGAACAAAACATCCATCCTGCATTGCCAAAGATACTGAGCCGGCGTGCAGTGAGTGACAATAGAGTCAGAGGTTTATTTTGCTAACAATCATAAAATCAAACACAGAGACAAATGAACGAACAAACTGATCATCACAAAAAATTTATTCATTTGCTCTTCCTGATATACCTAACAACATGCATAAATTTCATAGAAATCCGTCCAAAACTCGAGTTAAGATGCTAAGAAAAACTAGACTCACAAACAGATGGACGGATCTTCACCAAAAGTTAATCAACTGTTCCTCCTAACATAAACGATAATTGTGTAAATTTTGTAAAAATCCGTCTATAACTTTTTGAGTTATCTTGGTTACAGAAACACAAAAACAACAAAAAACAATCTCTATAGGAAGAGATGAAATGGAAGGGACACATAATATGACAGAAATTTGGAACACAGGAGCGATGCATATGGGAACAGTAATTCAGAAAAGAAAAATAACACAAGAATCATCAGTAGGGGTATGATAAAGGAAGAAAAGCAAGTGCAAAACACAGACGTCCCAAACGCCTAGCAAAAGCTATGATAACCTGTGGGGACCTCCAGGGGCGTGCGCGTGACTGCCCATAATATAGAATGCGTGAACCTAACTTACCTAACACTATGGCCATTGGCTCATCCTATGCAACGTGGGAGTGTTCAACTATGAAGTTCCAGGCGATATTACATGAAATAGCTCACAAAAAATACAGTAGTCTATAATAAAAGTATGGGTATAAATGCAAAGAGAGAGAAATTTCCTGACACGATATAAGCTATGTGATATTACTAAATGAGTAATTTCTAAATTTAGAAAATTAATAAAAAATTAGCCTTTTCATATAAATGGTAAGAAGGTTCTTAGATAAGGTTCATTGTATCCATTTCACAACTACGATCGCCGTATGGAAACAAACTATTTTACTTAGGTAACAAGTAGCCAAGATTTTTTGTCAACAATTCAGCTGTAAAACAAAGTTCCACTCTATACAATGGCCAAAGACTATCTACATCGTAGTTCCTTACCAATTACATATTCCAGTATCAGATTCCAGCCAATAACAAAAGCAATGAACTCGCCAATGCAGACGTAAGTGTAAATATAAGCAGACCCAGCCTTGGGCACTCGTCCTCCAAATTCAGCATAGCATAGACCTGTGGAAAGAACCACCTGACATAAATATGCACTTCGTAAGAGATCAACATATTATTGCTGCACAGCACACATAGCTACTTGCTACAGACCAAATTTCTTGTAAAATAAATGGTAGCTGCATATTTTTCTAAAAATGTAATTATCTTCTTAATAAGTTTCATAATTTTCATGGCTCAATAAATTGAAGTACATTATTATTCTTAGGCCTACCAACAGCAGTAACATGTAATACAAAATCATTGCCTAGGTACTTCTAATAGCACTTCCTGCTAACAATTCTGGTCCACAGACACTAGTATTTCCTTGTCTTGGCAACCCACTACCATAGGGCAAATAAAGAAATAAGTCAAATAACTTTACACAAATATATAGCTACCTAGCTAGAATTTAACATCACCAGTACGGTACTTAAGTAAAGAGCCCTAAAGATAGAGTCCCTATCATAGATGCCCATTTCAAGAGCTACAGTATTGAAATGAGCTAATTCTTCCCAATAATTATCAGTGCAATGACTAAAACCGAACCTGCTTATTGCTTTGACTTCTTCTTACCTACACTACTTATAATGCGAATCATCACTATTACATGAAAGCAAGAGAGCTTTGCACACATATTTTATTTAAGAAAGCTCATCATTGAGTTTGTTTCCTCGACGATAAGATTATTCAAACTGTAGCTATGTATTAGGCAACAGTTAGCGAATGAGGCTCATCACTATTTTAAACATAGGTAAGTACCTAGCTATGGTACATACACAATATCAATTGAAAGTATTAGAGGTGCACCAATACCTACTACAGGTATTGGTAGCCAATGTATTGACCAAAAAAGGTTGACATTGTTAATACCACCAATAATCTTAGAAAAATAATGCAAGTTTGAAGTCTGTGGATGCAGCAACTTACATCAACCAACGTACAGAGCAGTAGATGAAAATTATTCAAGCAAATGAGCACATTCAATTATATGCTAGGTAGTTACCTAGATACTAAAAGATCTGTAATGGAATTAGGTCCAACTATAACTAAGCTAGTAGCTAAATAGCTAGCTACAGGGCCGGAGAGTTCCGAGAATCAACTCTACGAAAATATTCTCAAGTGACAGGAGCTAAGGTCCGGGACTCCTGCCATGGAAGATATTAAAAATACAATGAAAGCATACACAAAGCTTCTCGATAATTCAAAATTGGTCAACTTCTCTTTTTATTTTGCATACGCAAAAAGTTTTACCAATAAATGTGCAGAAACTAGACAGCACTTAGCTGATTGCATATACAGCGAATCGTCAGCAGTGGATGACAATAATTGGACTCTTGCATTGTGTGTGTTGGGTCCAGTTATAAGAAGGTAGGTGCTTCAAGGCTTAGCTATACCTAGAGCTACAGTAAGCTATCTTAGCATTATTTTCCATTTCTGAGACTATGTTACTTTAGCAAAATTGTATATTTCCGTGACAGCTGTGCTTCATTTCCCATTGTTCATCCTTTCTTGTTCTTTACCCTTTCCTGCATGCACTGCATGCCAGATATGGCATAAATCATATGTGACGATATCATTTTACCAAAATTAAAGCAATGTAGGCTAGCAGCACACAAAATTTCAGTATTAAACAACCAATAGATTTTATATATCTTCCTTGCTTCTAGATTAGCTACAGCTGTTTCTTAGCTACATCAAAACCTTGTAGTACATGAAAATGAAATTAGCTACCATTTCTAGTTAACATTCTCGAATGGTAGCTATATAGTAGGTAGCTATGGATCACATAGGTACCATAATTTCCTACAAGATAATAAAGTTTGCTACATCAAAACGTTGGGGCACCGAGGCTAGAAAATAGAGCAACCTATTTCAAGTGTAAATTCTCTCCAATACTATCAAAACACCCTTACTTTCTTCAATGCTAAAAAAAATAACTACAGTAGAAGGAAAATTATTTAATAGCTTGATTAATAGAATACTACATCAAAACATACCAGCAAAAACTGATGTGATGGCAGCAATCAAAAAAGAAATAACAACAGCAGGACCAGCTTTGTTTCTTGCAACATCACCTGTTGAAGAAATAATATAATTTGAGACAATAATATACAGTATGTAGCTAGCTACATGCACTTACAGTAAACTCTACTCTTTGAGAAATTGAGCTCAGACTTTATAAGAGGGAACAAAACAAATTACCATAAGCATACACCAAGTAGCTATGTACAAATTTAGAATGTCCACATTTCGGCTGCAGTGCTGTTTACCATATTGAAGAAGGTAAAAAGTGAAGCCATTTGATTCATGATTAAATTATAGCTAAAAAACATTTTGGTTACCATGCAACTAGCTAACTAGCTATCTACTAGCCATCATACCTATATCCTACTGTAGCTAATGAGCATTTTAGCCCACCTTAACATAAGCTTAGCCTACCAACACCATGTAGCAAAAAAAAAAAAATAGAAAATTGCATCTGGGAGCAGCAGGGTTACAGAGTTTGATGAACCAAAAGTCTTAGTCCAGACTCCAGGGTCCACTGTAACTCATTGGACCCCCCTCCCCCCCTGCCCCCNCCCCCCCCCCCCAAAAAAAAACTTAGCCTCCCACCTAGGCAGTACCAACTCCATTAACTAACAAATGTATTGGAACAGCACCTACCAGTTTTCTAAAATTATACTTTATAGGCAGCTATATCTTTTTTTTTTCTGGTGAAAACACTACGGTACGCTATCAATTTGTTTTCATAAAAATTCCCTTGGCTACAGTCGAGTGGGGTTAATCTTACCAATTGCTTTGTAGTAAAATTGAAGACTAGAGAGTCTGAGTTTATAATAGGGCCTATATAGCTACTAGGAAGCTAATATATGAAATTTATTAAATATATAGCTACTTCTAAGTTCTAAAACTCATACACCAGTCCATTTCGTAGTAGAAAACCAGCTTGATAAAATAACATCTTATAGTACCTATTGGCATAGAAGTAAAGGGCTTAATTAATATTGAATGGCATATAGTACAAATTAGGGCTGTAAAGTCACTTAAGGTACCTAACTACCTAGTATCTACCTATTTAACCAATATATTATGAAGGTATCAAGAGCTTTACCAACAAGTGTTAAGATGCCAATAGTAACAAGGTACACAAACATTGCTGATAAGCCCTTATCTTAAGAGACCTTCATGTAATTAGATGCAGCTTGGATGGTACGATTCCACCATACGCTACATATAGCTCTACATCCTGTACGGTAGCTATTTGTTAGTAAAACTGATATATATCCAATCTATTCAGGGTCAACAACTACCTATTGCAAATCCTGTCCCAATTGCTCAAAAAAAAAATAGATATAGAAACTTAAACTTCACACAGCTAATTTGTGAAGCAGCTAGCAAATGGACTGAGGGTAGGCCTATGATGTGAAGGGAAATTTTCTAAAAAATTGACTTCTGATTTGAAGGACGTTTTTCTATCTAAAGATGACTCTTTCTTATTTATTTTAGTTAGATAGGATATTCAACATTCAGCTAGCTTAGTAGGCTAGGCTAATAACTTTGCATTTCTTTTCTACCACTCTAAAGTCTTTTTTTTTACAGTACAGTAGGTACTAGGTAGCTATTGAATTTTGCTACTTACAACAATTCTAGAGTAAAAACATGAAAACCTATCACAGCTCTAGTTATGAAGAGCTTGAAATTTGTGTTAGCTATATAGCTAGGCCTACTGTTTTGACAGCAGACTGGTGTCACCACAAGGACATTTGAAAACCTATAATAGAAGATGATACATAGAAATATGAATAAAATGACCGTATAACATGCAAAATTAAACTGAGCAAGAGGATATTGCAGTTGTAAAAGTTTCGCCAAGAAGCTATCAACAGCACAAAATGTAGGTAGCTCATATAAAACATTACGAGACGCATCAGCACTGGTCATGTACAATGCATGGTTACAGCACATGAAATGGAACGGTTGCTGGATGTTTGGAACAATTTCAACTATCGTAGATTTAGTATCGCAAAATTTATAGAACAGTATTTTATGTTAATGAATGGATTTTGGAGTTTAATTGCTATTGCTTCCGTCAGTTCAAGGTCTATGGCTCTTGTTAAGTTAATAAAAATTATGCAGTGCCGATACCTGGAATGCATATAAATGCTGCTAGAGCAATAGCTATGATACCTATGCTGCTTTATCAGAGTCTGGAGAGCCTTCATAGTGTATCAAATATAGGAAACACTACAACTGCGCTTTAAGCATGAGAACAGGTAACTAGCTAGCTATACAGTAAACCCTTCACACAATTGAAACCTTGGGGGGAACGACTTGGTCATTGTGCGGATGGGTCCGTTGTGCCGGAGGGAAAAATCCCCCTCTGCCACAATGGACAACCTCATCCGTACATTGGACTTTCCATCTTGCACAATGGACAACTTTTCTGGCACAACGGATTCCTTACAAATGGTACAATAGCACGTCCGTTGTGCTAGAGAGGTTTATTTAGCAAAATGGACTTTTATAGGTTTGTCTGTTGTGCGGATGGTTTTTCCGTTCTTTTGGAGGACGATCAGCACAATAGACTTTTACCAGACTTTTCCGTTGTGCGGATGGGACGTTTCGGACTAAAATGAAAAACTCCGTTGGGCCAAATGCTCATTGAGCGGGGGGTTTACTGTACAATTCTTGCTTTTGAGGTATTGCTTTGGAGCAGCCGGGTGGTGAAAAATTGTGAAATTTTGTACGGCCTATAGTAAGCATGTAAAGATAGTTTGGTTGCCATCAGAATATTATTATTATTTAATTACACTAGACGAGTGACGTGAGAATGGTGAAACTCCATGAGGTTGACTAACCCCCACACAACCAGCCCAGGAAGCAAAGAAAAAAGAAAGAGAAGATCCAAGATCACAGAATAGCTCTGAGTAACTACAGATTGTTTAAAGCTGCCAATACCCACACCAGCAAAGACAAGCCATCAATACCATTCCAAACATCCACACATGATGGAGTAAACAAACGAGAATACTGGCACGTACATGGCATCGTAACGGTTCAAAGGCAAGCTCAAGAAAAGCACCAGTACCTCACCCAAACAAATGACTCCGGAAGAAAATCAGAGTGGATGACTCAAGCAATTAGCTATACACCGTATATATATTTTATACAGAAAGCAGACTTTGTCAACTCTGTGATGATGCGCCAGGTCACCAGGCACAACACCATCCAGTATGAATGCACTTCAACAAACCACTTTGTCAAGCAAACAAAGATGATAATCGGCAGCAGAACCCCAGAATACGCAGCAGTATTCCAGGAGAGGGAGGACATACTGTACCTAACAATTAAAGCAGCAACGTGTCAACTCTACCAACAAACGCCCTCCAAGCATATCTCATAAGACCAATTTTCTGCAATGCTCGTGAGGCAACTGAATGAATGTGGGGCTCAAACGTCAACTTTGGATCAAGATTAGCAAGTCAAACCACAGGAAGTGACACACCATCCACTATGAGTACAGAGAAAGGAGGTCTCACTGTACGTGACTTAGACAAGAGCATGGTCTTAGTCAACTGTATGCACCGGATGGCATAACATAGCTACTGTTTAATAATCGATTTGAACATTTTGCCGTAGAGAATGAAAGTAGAGAGGCTAGGTAATTGAACAAAGAATGATATTTCATTGATTTGATTGCTCATTGGAGAGGTGATGGATGGGCTTTGTGGTAGCTACAGCCTACAGGCAGATATTATTTTCTCAACTACAGACTGCGGATAGTTGTCATTATCAAAAATCTGTTCAAGATGCTGGATTTCAACATCAAATAACTACAGTAGAGTCTTCTGGGGGGAGATGGCGAGCGACATGCTGGGGCGGAGATGGCGAACCTCCAAAAAGCAGGGGGAAAAGGCTGCGCATGGACAAAGCTGAGCTACATAGCATATGGAAGCCTATAATGTTGTCTAATAACCAACTAAGTAGGTATAAAAACTAAGTATTCTAAGTATTTAAAAAAAATTTTGATTGAGACCCTAAGACAAAACATGCTATGAAAATTTATTTTCCTGACACCCGTTTTTTCTCTTCAATTTGAGATTACTCGAATTCTAATGATGCTAGAATAGCAGAACTTGGGGTGTTGGTAGCTGGTATATGAGTGTATATTTCCTGTGTATCTCGACTCTTTACCTCACTTCAAGTACGTACCGGAGCACAAACATTGTTTGCCATCTCCACCCCGCTATGTGATCGTATCACTGGGTGGAAATGGCAAATTTAGAGGCTCTGTATTTCAGCTTATTGCCTAGAGGCTCTGTATTTCAGCTTATTGCCTAGAGGCTCTGTATTTCAGCTTGTTGCCTAGAAGCTCTGTATTTCAGCGTATTGCCTAGGCAAAACATAATCTTTGATGTGTATAACGTTCTTTATTATAAACAACCCTGTATAGATGCATGTTATCAACATTTCATCTTATTTCTTATCATCTGAAAGATGATCTACTTTTCTCTTATTGTGGCTTGTTAGCTACGACTTTCATTCAAAAATGGTGAAAAATCTCTCTCAAATAGATTTAAAACAGTAATAACCTGCATTTTTACAGGGTTAGGTATGTGTAACAATGTTATGTTTGTAAAATATGGTGTTTTGCCAATGAAATAAGCATAAATCAGAGCCTTTACATTCGTCATATCGACCCTGTGTTCCGATGGGGTAAAATGGTACAAAATGTTTGTGCTACAGTTTGTATATGAATTGGGGTAAAGAGTCAAGATACACAGGAAATAAACATGCATTTACCAGCTACCAACACTCCAAGTTTTGCTACCTATTATAGCATTATTAAAATTCCAGAAATCACTAATTGTAAACAGGTTTTAAGGAAAAGGAATTTTCGTAGGGTGTTTTGTTTCATAGGCTCGCAATAATTTTTTTCTAAATACTTAGAAACATGCCACAGTTTTGAAACTTGGTTGGTTATTAGACTACATTATAGGTTTCCGGCTCTGCTGTTCGCCATTTCCGCCCCGATTCGTGGGGATCCAAAATGTTTTTTGCATGTAAGTACTAAACTATACAAGGTAAAATGCTTATATTTATAGGTCTGTTAGGTGCATGTTAGGAATGTATTCATGTGACATTGCAACCAAATTGTACTGTTTTTAAGCTAGGACAAATTCAAGATTTTTCGCCATCTCCGCCACGGAAGACACTAGGTACCCTGTTGAGGATCGTTCAAGTACCCTGTTTTTGAGAGCTCGGACGACTGAATATTTATGCGGAAATGAAAAGCAGAAACCGAATGTGGTGTAGATGTCAAAGTTGGTTGCTTTATGAACACATAAGTGGACAATTTTCCACCGCGAAGGTTTAGTTTAACACTCAAAATGTGAAATCCTGAACTTTTCATCTCATCAACATAAAAATTAAGTAAGGAATTGCAACTTCGTCTGTTGTTGAACAACAAATGTGGTCTTTCGTATATAACAATAACATTAGCCAAGACTTCAAAGGGATCAACCCACTGACACCCAGCAATTTTGGTCAAATTTATCCATTTTTTCTTTATTGCTCAAAAAGAGTCCTTGGGTAGTGGGAAAGTATGTCGTGAAATTTTATGGGATTATGGGCACTAGAACCCCCCAAAGAGGGTAAAAGGGGCGGAGGACATGGGTCAAAATTATCAACTGTGGACAGATTGTTTTCAAAATTGCCCACTGTATATATTTTTTGAAAAAGAAACACATTTTGCCCTTAAAATTTTCTTCATTTAGGCTTTAGTTTTCGAGATAATGGGAAATATAATAGGCTATAGCTACCTAGCTAGGTATATAATATAGGACCCCAAGAGGGGGGCGATGGGGGATGGGCAAAAATCACGAAATAGGCCTAATGCATGAATATTATTTATAGCTGCTAATACAACATGAATACAGCATTCAAATTTCATTCATAGTGCAAAAAAAGTGCAGTAGCTATAGCTATGATATTTCACCACAATAATTTACATTTTTGGCCTCTTCTGTAAAATGTAATTTTTCCACCTAAAAAAGAATAGAAGTCAATGAGTTTTCATGCTAGGATAAAAACAAAGACAGATTTGGAATTGCATATCAAACAAAAAAGAAACAGAAAATGAAAAATCTGGCTGTGTAGTTTTGTTAGGAATGTTTCAATGATTCCAAAACTGTCAATGTTTTTTCCTAGCATGAAAACTTATCGACTTCTATTCTTTTCAAATTTCCAAAATATAACTAATATAACTACATAGATATATATGTAGTTATATATATATATGTAGTTATAACTACATATATATATATCTCCCATTATCCCCAAAAGCTATGGCCTAAATCAAAAAATTTGCACAAGTAAAATGTGTTTCTTTTTCAAACTTACATATAGCTAGCTACTGAGCAAATTTCAGAACAATCGGTCCTCCGGGAGCTGCAAACACTTAACCGTCAAAGCTTCCGAGGCAACCTTAATCCATCTCCTTCTCTCTCCCGCTCCAACTACACCGTTTGATGTCTCTAAGCTCCGCAAGTCAGCAGCTCTTGAACATGCTTGCGTGCATTCAAGATCATCTCTTGGTCATGGACTCTTCACCCCCCCCTTTTTTTTTCTCTCTCTCTCTCTTTTCTCCTGTCCTCTATATTGTACTAACATAATGGCAATAGCTCATAGAGGGCCGGGGCGTATGTTCCGGTGTCTCTTTGGGAATGGGCCTATTGGTTCGTCTACTGCCACCTATCTAATCTAATCTAAATGAAAAAGTTTGCTGAAATCTGGGTTGATCCCCTTAAGCAGAAGCAGGGGGTGTAGAAATATCAGCAAAATATCACAAGGTAAATCACCACTGGCCAGTTCTATCTACCTAGCAAATTCTCATTATCATTCTCCTGGTCACAGCGGTCCTCATGCCTACAATGACCGAGTTTGGTACAGATGTCTAGCTAGGTGGAAAAACAATCCACTTCAGAGAGACATAGTTATCTATACCTATAATACTCACTAGATTTTGAAAAATTCAGCAAATGAGTGAGCTAGCAATCTCTATGATTGAATTAGAAGATAGCTACCAACGGTATACATGGCTACAATTGGAGGGCTAATACAAGACCTGCACTAACACATTTGATATTTGAGGCATTACTGCACTAGACAGACATAGCTATTAGGTAGGTATGTAGCACTGTGATTAGCTAGCCAATACCGGCCCAATAGTTAGCAACTAAATAAATTAAGGAAACTCTGTCCTCATTGCAAATTTAGAATAAGTACCGTATTTAGCTACGATAATAGATAGTTCAGCAGGAACCTACAGAGTAGATAATTACCTCCGCCAAGGAGGTTATGTTTTCATTATGTTTGTTTGTCACCACCATAGGCTAACTCAAAAAGTGCGGAACCGATTTAGACGAAATTTACAAGGATTGTTGGGTAGGTTAGGAGGAACAGATGATTCACTTTTGGTGAAGATATGTCCATCCATTTGTTAGTTCATTTGCTGCATTTTTCTCAATGCCATAACTTAAAAAGTTATATATGGATTTTTATGAAATACACATGATTTGTCAGGTATATAACAAAGAATCAATGACCAAATTTTGATANAATGATTAGATTTTGGAGTTTATACAAAGAAAATTATGGTTTCAGAGCCAATTTGAATTTTTTGCTACTGCTGCCTCGCTTGGTGGAGGTATGCACTCTCAGAGTGCTCTAGTTCTGTTATGTTCTAGACATTTCCATATAGCCAGCTAGGCATCAGTAAGGAACATTCCACTCTAAGTTTATAATTAGAAGTACAAGAGCTATGGTAGGTCTAGTACACTAGGTGAACTGCATTTTCTGTTTAGTGTGATTATAGCAAGTAACCACACTGCAAACGAGATCCACATTAGCCACTGCTAGTGAACACTGAGCAAGCATTTTTACCTCCGCCAAGGAGGTTATGTTTTCGTCATGTTTGTCTGTCTGCGTTTGTCTCTCTGTCTGTCTGTCTGTCACCAAGATAACTCAAAAAGTTATGAACCGATTTGGATGAAATTTACAGGGATTGTTAGGTATGTTAGGAGGAACAGATGATTAACTTTTGGTGAAG
>LQNS02278165.1:10573351-10590436 GCA_001587735.2 Parhyale hawaiensis
ACCGCATCTACTCAACGAGTAATCCCTACAGTGATTCACGGTCTCGTATGCTGCAGTCTCGTAATGAAGGCAATGGTGTTCCAAGAGACGGAAACTGAAGGGACACTAACGACGTCATCAACAAGTGCTGTTAGAGATAGTGAAACGAAGTTTACTTGCTTTAAGTTGTGCGTAACTTCAAGCCAGGAGCGTTGCATTCTCCAATTTGGATCGAATTCCAGTCGTCTTACCCAAAGTGATTACTTCTGAAACGGTCAAAAACTTGAAGTCGCCCCTTATTTTTTATTTTTGTAGTCATTTATTAATTTTTTGTCGTCTTAAGCGTAACACATGCATGCATAATGGTCCACGATGGTCTGGAGATGTTGATATTCAACTTAGTTTGAACTAATTTCCCTGTTCCATTCCATGGCGTATTTGGGTACGAAGAAAATTGGTTACGAAAGAATGATAAATAAACTGCGCCTGAGTGGGTCGAAAAATAAGCAACATGCAGAGAAAACGTCCCAAAGGCTATAACTAAGGCTGAGCCCCTCCTCCCTCTTTATTTTCAGCAATTTTTTTAAGTTAAAAATTTTTACTTACAGGTACTCCATCAATGCAATAATAATCAAGAGTACAAATATAGAGTACCTGAAAGTGAAAAATTTGAACTCGAGATCCACCTGGGATGTACTGCTCCAAGCTAACCTAACCACATGGCGTAAAGCCCATCCTCAGCTCCATAAACGAGGACCAAACGCTGCCCAATATCCTAAAAGTTATAACAAGTGTGAACAAGCTACCGCCCGCGGGCCAAATCCGGCTTGTTCATCTGTTTTAATCTGGTCCACCGAAGATTTTGAGGTCTTTGATATTTTACCCTATTTTAAGCTCAATATAAAATAGATTTTAAAAATTTCATATATGCATATCACTAAATGAAACTAACAATACTGTAATTGTTTTTTCTGTTTATATTTGATATGTACTGTATACACCGGGTGCTGGCCGTCCGTAATGTGACCCCTGAGTCAAAAAATTCACCCATCCCTGACTCATTAGAAGCTTTGGTACAGTATGTGGTACCCACGAGTACGTGTGAGTTTGGGGTAGAATGTTAACGTCAGCTAACAATAGGTTAGGAAAGCTACCTACAGTTCAACTGGACTAGGTGCCTTACCTAATTTGAACCGGTAGACACACACATATTATCGCCAAGTCTAAGGTCGGTCACATACTACACCGGCACGTAATAAAACTTGGCAGTTGCATCATATTCGTTTAGCACTCGCACCTCTCGAGGATATCAACGAGTTTGACTGCCGGGTTATCTCTGACTGTCGGGCCAGACGACTACGTGCAGATCAGTGAAGTACATAAAGCGCGATGCACATAACATGGTTTCTCTTTGTAATACACATAAAAGTATTCCATTCAAACTCCGATGTACTGACTACACACGCGTAATTCGTGCCTATAGAGAAATTGTTTCATAGATGTAAATGTAAACCTCCTCAGCTAAAGTCTAGAGGTAAAGTTTTCTTGATCGCACTTCCTATTGAGAGGCCCACACGCACTGTTTCATGCTACAGATATAGGTCAACTGGCATCTCACGAGCATGATGCTTTAGTTGAGCAGGGATCATCAAGAGCTACGACGCCATCGACGGAAGGCTCTTATGAACGACTCGTGTTCCCCGCCATCATTTCTGGAAAAAGCCAGTACCTATCAGCGCGGTAGCTGTGCAGATATCAAATACTGATTAAGCACGTCAAGCGCTGCAAGCGTTTACTATCCTGGGTTGGAATTTAAACTGTCATGAACTCAGCACTCCAGCCTGCCGCTACCACAGGTGGGCAGTATATAAGTGAGCGCCCCCCACCCCCTCCACTGTTTCATGCAGTTTCACTGAGCCTCAAAGTTTTGACTTCCAGGTACTCAAAATGTGTGCTCCTGAATAAAGAGTGTGGGAGTATATACAGTGGCGTCAGAAAGAAACTCCGCACTGGCCATATTTTCACAAGGTACTAAACTATACAGCAATCGATCAGTTAACATTTCCTCCTTTATTATGCCCCTTTATAGAATATCAATTAAACTAATCATGTGTGTTCATCATTAAAAAAGAAGACTTAATCAAATCAGAAGGAAAAAAGGAAGCCCGCACGAAGGAAAAAGGCTATTTTAATGAGTTTTTAATCAGTATTAGTTAAATTCAGTAGCATAAACCACTTTTGATTTGACAGCAAGTAGCTTCTTTGGCATTTCGGCGATTAGTTTCCTACGGAACTCTGGTGAAAAGGCAGCACCACTTTCATTTTTTGTGCACAGATTATGAATATTTTCGTCACGTAAGCGATTTTTGATATGACATACATTCTCTTATTAGATTCAAGTCTGGGGACTGAGTATGGGCAGGCCACTTCAAACATGGAACGCGGTCGCTCTGGAGGAATCTTTGACAATGACTGCTGTGTGTATTGGAGCAATGTCCCGCATTAAGAAGCAATCCATTACAAAATTATCACTATTATGGGGAACAAGTTGTTCAGCCAACATGTCTACGTATTTGGACGAATTAACCCTATCTGCTACTAGGCGGTACAAAATTGTACCGCCCTACCGTTTTTGTTCACAGTTCTGCTCCCAGTGATATTCAGCGCCCAAAACTCTGTGACGTTTCTCAATTGAACATGACAATCAACAAAATTCTAATATACCCCCACATTACAGCCAAAAATATAGATAAATATAAATATTTCAGAAAATTAAATGACAAAATCTCCGTGTAGATTTTTTATATACAAAAAGAACTTCCAAAATTATCACTAAAAGACAGCAACAAGGCTAGAAATGAAAAATAGCAGCGATTGCAGGTTCAGCTTGTGGAAGTATGAAAATTGCGGCAGATGTGCTGCCGGAGTATTCACCCTCCTGTACTGTCCGGAGATATTTGCTTATATTCGAATTTAATTGACATTAAAACTACTCTGAGGCATTATTTTTTTCAATTTTTAGGTGAAAGAATAGTTGAATAAAAGACTTTAGAAACTATGAAGAAAAAACTTTGATATTGATAAAGTTATAAGCATTTTTAATGGGCAGTACAAATTTGTACCGTCTTGACGCTCAAGCGGCTGAAAAAAATTGGTAACGGATAGGGTTAAGTCAGCTGTTTATACGAATCATTGGCCTTGAGTCACGAGCGCTTATTAGACTCCTCATACCTCGACAAAACCTCCTCCACCTTGCAGCATTCAAACAATACACCTGGAGTGAAATTCTTCACCTTTTCTTTGTTGAACAATCTGCCTACCGTCACTGCGTAACCTACTGAACTTTCTTTCGTCACTAAATACCACTCTTCGCCAGTATAAGACGCGTCACAATCCGTATGCCTTTAGACGAACTGCAAACTAGCTACAGTTTCGACTCTTTTTCGATATCGGTTTGCGTCTTGAGATGCTGCCTCTCAACTCTAATTCTTTAAACCTATTCTTGATTGTAGAAACAGAACACCTTCCCAGAAGGTCACAACTTTTGAATCTCAGGAGCAGTTTCAAATCTGTGTTTACTACATCGGATTTTCAAAACGCGATTTACTTTGCGAAAGGGTGCTTCGTACACTGCCAGGTTTCTGAAGTCTTTACCTAATCAGTAGAACAGTTTTCTTATCACATTGGAGTCTTCTGCCTATTTCTCGGTTAGAAATCTAGTATCAAGTCGTATGGGTTTCTGATAATCACTGTAGGAGATAGATGATGGAAGCATTTGTGGAAATATTTAAGTTACATCGAGGATAAAGTTGAATTTAATTGAAAAAACTGTTAGCACGAATAAAGATGCTTTATTTTCTGATTATTATTATCATTATTATATTTCTAGCTTGAGCCTCGCTACCCACAGAGTACATTGTGATCCAAAGAGAGGAAGAAAAGGACAAAGAATGCTAAGAGAAACAGGGAACCCAAGCACGAGTCAACGCGCATGAGAACAGCAATTCGGGAAAGAAGAGAAAGAACCGAATAAAGCATGAGCAAATAGGAGTAACAAATTGGGAAAGAAGCAAAGTGTGCACGAAAGCCAGACCTCTCGAAGGCCTAGCTAATGGTTAACGTAACCTACACGATCCCTCTGGGGCCGCCGTGCCCCATAATAAAGGTTGGCTTAATGCTTGCAATGCGGAATATTTCTGCATTAATATTGTTCTAAACTGCGGAGTTTCTTAATGACTTGCGCATTTTATCGCGCACCATTTGATAAAGATATCTATCAAATATCGAAATTTGTATTTTAAGTACAAAAAGCAGCAATCAACACGATGGCAAATCTATTTCCACACAGCTTATTATGGTCAGTAAGCTAAAATTTAACAATATTTTGAATCTTTTGCAAATATTGCCAGGGCGGAGCTTCTCGCTGGCGCCACTGGTATATCGAGCACTGAACCAGGACATGAAACTTTTAACCTAAATATTAGTAAATAACACTACATAAAAATGGGGAGTATTTCGAAGACCACTTAATTGTATGTCGGTAAAAACTACTAGAAAGGGAAGTGAAAGAAATGTACGAGGGTGTTCTCGCACAGGCTCAACGCACACGGGAGCAGAACAAAACATAAGTAGAAGCAAGAAAAATGGAACGTAACAGAAGGGGCACGAAAGCAGGGAGCCCCGAGGCTTAGCTAAGGCTGATGTAACCAACTAGGTTCCTCGTGGGGCGCGACTTCCCATACCATTTACAGGATGAACGACCATTATTTAGTTTCTATACACCTAGCCTACTGTCAAGTCGCTCGGCTACTGTGTAAACAAACCATGGATAAAGACCAATTTAAGCATACCAAATGAACGGACAGTAGCAACAGATTACTAGGCAAAAACTCAAAAAAGAAAGAAACTCTGCCAAAAAAAAAAAAAATTGCAAACATGCTCATACTAGGGCAGAACTTCAGTTGCCGAAGCAGTTTAACTGTCAGAAAAAAGCATTCTATAGGTACCGGTACTGTATATCTGCTCAATTCATGTCCGTCGTCACCATGTACACAATGTAGCTTCATTGCTACTACTCTGAATAGTTTAAGCCTCGGTTTCCACTACAAGAGAGAGGGAGGATGTCGTTAAAAACCTGGAGCTCATGCAAGAGGGTGTTCGAACACAGGATCGACGGGCATGATGGGACTGTAGGTCGGAAAAAAAAAGAGGAACAACAGACGAAACCAAGATCAGTAGGCGTATAAAATCGGAAGGAAGCAAACTGGGCACACTGGGGAGGCCTAGTTTATGGCTATGGCAACCTTCAGGAATTGCAGCTTCAGCCTATGTTTGAGTAAGTAGTCAAAGTGCAGATTTCATTTACCTTGTGCAGCTTCGACTCAAAGCTAACCCTCCCTAAGTCACTGGCTAATCGACACAAAGTTATTTCAAAAAGGTAAAAGGGAAGGTCACGCAGCATGGCATGAAAAATGCGGAAAGTAAGCGCCCAGGGATATGCTTTTAGGGAGCAGAATGCCGGAAAAGATGAGGGAAGACGCAAAATCAACGTCAGTGGAAGTAGGAAACATAAGAAAACAACGTGGGTAAACAAAAGACCGATAATTGGCCAGCTGATGATCCGCAGGCCTAACCGAGACTAAATGAACCCTTCTGTCCAAAAGTGGAAATAGTGCGTCCTAAATACAGAAAATTGTCACATACTGGTATGTTCATTTTGACTTAAAACAATAAATTAATGATTATTTTCGGTTCCGTGATTCCTAGGATGAGTGATATATACTAAGTAGAATTCTACGTACTCGGAAGACTGAGCCCTCGGCAGATATCATAATAGTTATCAACTGTAGGTTTTAGTTTTTTACCCTTAATTACATTATTATATTAGTACATTCTTGATTTTTACCATCTCAATAAACATCAATGTAAAATATCTTTGGTAGCGTTAACTGGCCGAGGGCCTCTCATGAATGAACTGCGCAGACTTGCAATTTGGATGGAAAAGAGAAAGTAAACACAGGGATATTAATATAAGTTTTATTAAGAAACTACACGGAAATGCGTTATACATTCAAGGGCCAGAACTATCCAAAAGTTCTCTATTTGATCTCAGCCTACACCTGTACGCTCTAACTATCCCGGAAAGTCGACTCTCGTTCAGTATGAAATATCTTTATATCCCTCTCCAGGAAATCTACACGCACTATAACAACAAAAATTAGAAAATAAACGATCTAAGGTCACACAGATATCATACGCTCAAAAGGTTATGGCAAAAATGACATGTAAGGGATAAATACCAGCAAGACAACCAAGTGGTCGTTCTTATTTTGGAGTCTTGTTATTCTAGACGGTCGTTCTAAATCTTCGTGATTCTCTTGCCGTTCAATTTCTCAAAGAAATACAGAAAGTGTGAATCAGCCTGACCATGCAAAGTCCGAGGACTTCTCAAGCTTGACTGCTCACAGAGAGGTGGAAAAGGTTATGTGAGGTCGTCGCGCCCTGCGAAATCAAAAGATATTTAAACCTTGACTAATCACAAGGGAGAGTATAACGTAAGCTCGTCGGCGCCCTGCGATATCATAAGATTTCTAAAGCTTGACTAGTCACGTAGAAAGGCAGAGTGTAAGTGTGCGTGTGGAGATCTTCTTCTCTTGCTGGTGATCAGGCATCAGGCCCCGGCGTTCTGGTTCTAAGCTGGAGTTGCTGTCCAGCAACTCGGATTGCCGCTGCTGATCTGGCAAGCATTCTCCTCGCCTCGACGCCTGCTGACAACGGACTTTTGCTTCATACTGCTTGCTGTAGCGTTCCTCCGTGAGGCCAAATGCTTACACTAGTTTCTTTCACAACCGTGAATCTGTTTCAGCTCTAGATAGTGCGACCCGAAGAGCAATTGTTGAACTTATTTTGTCACGCAAATACACAAACACCGTATCCTAATATCAAACGCTTCATCATCTAAAATTACAATAAATTTCATATTAAATCGCGGGACATGAATAGAAACTAGACAGACGCATCAGAATTGCAGAGTGAACCACGCTAAATTACTCATTGTTGACCCCTTTTAAGTAATGAACTAAATAGAAATCCCAGCCGAACGCATACTCTAGCAAAGCGAAAGCAGCAGCAAGGTTTCATCTGGATCAATCTCAAAATCTAATTGTTTACACCATTCAATAACAATTCTAACCTGATCGCAGAGCTCCGTTCATGACCCCCTTGAGAATTTCGACGACAGACTGAGAAAGATACAGACCTACAGGCAAACACGACAAAGCATATATGCCTTTGCAGAGGAAATTACTTTCTGCTGAACGAGTATCTCGCCTCTAAATTAGGTTCACTGGCCTGCATTATTATTTCAAACCCAGCGTGGCCCTCTTCCCTATTGCTATTTTACTACCGTAGAATGGGGTAATTGAGATCAAGTGGGGCAATTGAGATGTGTGAGGGTAATTGAGATCAATGATTGTGGTCTTGTTAGAGTACTTACACAATCTATAGGCTTGTGGTAGGCATCTGCCAGGATTTGACAGTTAAAAAATATGTTCTGATTTGTGTAAGTACTCTAACAAGGCCACAATAATCATCGATCTCAATTACCCCCACTACATCTCAACTGCCCCTCATGATCTCAATTACCCCATTCTACGGTATTTGTAACTCGATGTGTACCTTGAAAGATCCCTTAATTATCTACTTATCTAATAAAATAACAGTATATATACCTGAACCGAATATGCCTACCTACGTCTAACGCGAGCCTCAGCATCACGGGCAGGCAGTGCAGCGAAAGGTATCGCTGCCTTCCTTTCAAGTATTTGACATGATATCATCCTGCTTGCCTGTGCTCTCTTCTCTGTCCTTCTTGCCTACCTCCCGACATTATTCAGGATGAAGGAAGTGCACAGATGCTGCGCCCCCTTATGCTTGGGCATCACCTCTGCCTACCGTGTCTTGCCCTCTGAGCAAAAATGTGGCTGTAGAAACGGACGGCCTGTACGTTGATTTAGCGGCTATCCTTGTCTTCTTATAAAGGAAATGAGAAACAACTGATACAAAAATATAAATATACCGTTTTTCGGCGAGACACAGGCAACTAACTTCGCCCATTATCATAATAAATATCTGCCTACAACATCTTTTTACCCATTTTACTATAATTTGTAGACAAGGTTGACCTTGATGACGGAAATTACCTGGCTAAATAAAAGAAACTTTTTTAAAAACTGTGTTTCATGGGAATAATAAAATCATGACAATGATACGCTCCATAACACATACGGATAGAGCTACATATTTTCCATTTGATGAATGATTTGCTTTATATTCATACACAACCAACATTGAATAAATCTCACAGCACTTTGTTGCTAATGACATGAATATGTAAATAAATAAAAAATACAGTAATTAGCAAAAAATAATTAGCTTTTAGTGCAAACGATAGGGTATCCCTTTCCATAACTCGTTGGTGTGAAAATTCAGACAGCAATTCATACTACTGCTTAAGAGCGAGGCGACGGTGCACTTCTTGCTCATATATATAGGCCGGCCTGCCTTTCCTAGTGCACTTGGCAGAGTTGCCCGACTTGGCGGCGGGTAGCCCGGCCTCCTGTCTGATTTTGATAGTCCATCAGCAGACTCGACGGCAACTCGAAAGTGCTCCATACCGTCGAGCCTGGCCTCGGTCGAGACCTTTTTGATGTTGGTGAGCCTGGGAGTGCTGCCGTGGGTCTCTAGCATGCTCATGACGAGCTCCCTCAGAAAGCTGATGTAGGTCTCGGGCTCATACTCCTCGGGACCCTTGGCCTTCCTGACAGCCTCTTTTCACCTCGATGCGTTGACAGCAACCACTGAGAGCGACTAGGGTAAAATGGAAGTACCACTTACGGCGAATGGCAATTTTGTTCACATTGATGAGGGATTCGAGGAAATCTACACCTCCCATCTTCTTGTTGTACATACACTTGAAGCAGTCAGTGCCTGTCGACTTCGACCTTTTTCTTGTGATCTGGAGAGTACCTATCTCAGTGTCGGGTCCATCGGAAGGATGTGGTACTTGTGGAACTCAGGTACACAGGCTGTGTGTACCTCCACACCAATCTGAGCTGGTCACTTTAGTGGACAGAAAGAGCATTGCCCCTATTTAACTCCTTTGCGGCTGTTTTCTTGTCGGGGAGAGGGACCCTGAGTAGCCTGTTCTGCCGTATTGTCCCCGTGCCGGCAATGCAGAGCCTGCTAAGCTCGACATGGAGGGAAGAAAAAGTGAAGAGATTGTCGAAATACAACTCTGAGCAGGGCGCGAAACCTCCATTGATTGCCAGCTGCATTACGACATTTGGGCTTTGCCCGAGGGCTCTGTCCTCTACCCTGGCAACCTTGCCGCACTACGGTTCAAATAGCAAGCCCATGCCGTCCGAAGTGGCTAGCACCCAGATCTTATAACCATACCGGGTTGGCTTCCCATGTATGAATCGCTTGTTGCTACTGTTCCCGTAGTATGGTACCATGCTCTCATCGACACATACATAGCTACTTGGACAGGTGCTTGTGGCTGCTCTAATAGAGGTTGTCCAAAAGGGGACTGAGCTTGTGGAACATGTCAGCACCGATTTCGCTGTTGTCGGCAAAGTGCTGGCAAGGTAAGACATCCTCAATGTCATCCTTCCTCATGCTGAGAGACACCAGAAAGTTGTGAGTGTCTTTGTCTGCCTGCCTCGTCTGCAGAGTTTTCATCCGTATCGGCTTTGAAGTTCTCTTACTCGTGGGGTTGTAAGTAAATATTCAAACTACCACTTGAGCGAGATGCTGAAAGTGTCATCCTGGCGCAAGTGTCATCCTGGGGCAGCAGTGCTATCTCATTTGTAGTGAGATACCTCTTATTTCTCAATAAATTTAAAAACGTTTACCCCCATCAGTTTATCGAATACGTAGAATTCTACTCTACTGAGTACACAAAAAGTACAATTTACAAAACTTCGAAAACCGTAAATTCACATTATTTCTTGATATTCAGAGACCAAACATACCAATTTGCACATTTCAACTCATTAAATGCATAAAGTAATCTTACTTTATACCGTCGAGTGGAGAATTTTACCCACTCGCCAGTTTTGTCGGTATAGTAACTAGGGTTTTTAGGTGGCACTGGACTAAACCTAGTTTATTCGAGTACACTATATCCCCATGACGGTGCTAGCATTATCCTAGTAATTTTTTCTCTTAAATTCTACATACTTCAATCTGAATATCTAAGTAGAATTCTACTTAGTGGGACATAATGGGTTAAGTAACCTATAGGTACAAGGTTGTGGAGTCGGAGTCGGTAGGTGCAACAAATACCGGTAAACTTATTTGCTTACTCGTTACTAATGTGCATAAATTTGGCGCTTCTTTTATTTGTAATTGTTGTTTTTGAGCTGTGACTTGCGTAATCGTAACCCGTGTCGCAATCATTTGAGCTTTGATTGTGACAAGAGTTGCGACTCGCTGGATCACCGGTGTAGCACCATTAACCGAGATATGCTGATTACAACACACCTCTGGTGGCGCAACTGCCCAATAAAGTAGGATGAGCGAGCCTAACCCTACGGCGCTAATTTATACCCTTAAAGAAATACCATACATACTGTGGTGATGCAACGACATGGTTCTGAACATACAAAGCAAGTAATGATATGTTAACAGCACTATCGGAATATGTCACGGCCCGCACCAGACGTCTAGACGCTCTGACTATCAAAACGCATATCTTGACAGCCAGTGCTTATGCTATGAAGAATCTGCGGAGAGAAAGAGCGAGTGTTTTAACGAGTTCTACTAAGTTAAAAGCAATGCATTTGTTGAGATCGCTTCTCCTACTATTTCGTGGAAAAGCTATACTAAGGTCCAGCAGATAAGATAACACTTGTTCTACTCTGGTATCACTGGTAACAATTTCATGCTATTTTCTTTCTCCTGAGATGTTTCAGACTTGACAAAGGATCACAAAGACTAAATTGGGATCACAAAGAGCACTGTGAGAGCGCATACCTCCGCTAAGCAAGGCAACAGTAATGAAAAATTAAAATTGTTTCTAAAACCATGATTTTCTTCGATTTTATTTGTGTTAACAGAAAAATCTAATCCTTTGTGCCTTTTCATAGTATTAACAGTTTCTGTAATTTTCTTGAAGACCTATTCATAGCTTTTTGAGTTATGCTACTACAAACATAAGTCGAACTCACAAACGGACACACCGATCATCAAATTTAAATCATTTATGCCTCAGCATTACTAACAATACCTGTAAATTTCGTAAAGATCCATCCATACCTTTTTGAGTTATGGTACTAAGAAAAAAATAGGCAGACAAAGAACCAGAAGAACGGATTTTCATCATAAGTTAACGATTTGTTACTGTTAACATGCCCAACAATCCATGTAAATTTCATAAGGAACCGTTCATAACTTTTTGAGTTATGTTGGTGACAGATAAACACCATGCAAAGACAAACAGCCAGACAAAGAGACAAACAGCCAGACAAAGAGACAAACATCCAGACAAAGAGACAAACAGCCAGACAAAGAGACAAACATCCAGACAAAGAGACAAACAGCCAGACAAAGAGACAAACAACCAGACAAAGAGAGAAACAGCCAAATAAAGAGAGAGAAACAGCCAGATAAGAAAGAAAGAAAGAAAGAAAGAAAGAAAAGGTAAAGGTGAAGTCAACTTGACCGTACCCCCGACTGGGAAACCCGCATGCACTGGTTTGTGCTGCAGATATAGACCAACAGGCCCCAGAGGAGTATACGGCTGCAGTCGACCACAGATGTCTAGAGCTATGGCGCCAGTGGCGGAAGACTCCATGCGACTATATCTGCGACCCCCCAACCTTCCCCATTGCTGGGGGAGGTCAGTAACCCGCAGCAGTATGCAGACCGGATGCTGACCGATCACATCAAGCGCGCTAAGAAAATACCCAGCTGGGAACCGGGCACGAACCAGCGCCCTTGAGAGTCGAAGTCAGACGCTTTAGTCTGCCGCTACTGCGGGTGTATATTTCGTACATTTCTCCCCGTAGGAAGGTTTTCATACAATAATACTGTTACAATGCTTGTTCAGTAAACTAGAGTAAAACGTTATCGCAATGAGCCTTACAGATTACGGAGCAAATTTATAGCATTATTCTACTTCACAATCTATATTTTGTACAACGCTCTATGTCTATGGTAGCAATAGGTTCACACATTGGTACGTTATGACTCAACTAACACATGTTAATTTCAAATTCAGTTCAAATTCAAAAACAATTATTTCTCCCCGTAGGAAAGTATTCACACAATAATAGTTCTATTATGACACATGTGCAGTACACTAGTGTAAAATTTATTAATTTAATATTTATCCCTCCACAGGAGGAATGTGTTCTTGGATTATTATATTATAGCTTACTGTAAAAATTCTGTGTACATTCACTTCCCGGCAACACTACAGCTACAAATTCACAACCTTATCTACATGGCTCAGTACCACCACATACCGAACAAGTTTACCGAACCGGCTCCGCAACAGTGCTTGCTACCCAACGATCAGCCTCGCACGAGAAGCAAAACAAAATATAATTATGTTTCTGCGAATATCACAGCTCGTTCAAGTAAAGTGAGGCAAATGGGAAATGCAGTTACTGCTTCCCGATGAAAGATCCACATGGCCCAACACTACCTCACCCGATTGCTCAAATACCATCACACATAGCATCATCCAATAGGTATGGCGGCACTACACAGCACGACCCACAGAACAAACACGTAAATTGGAAATTATGCATTTACATATATCTCATAATATGACGGCTTTCATCAAGAGAATTACCACATCCGCCAAAGGGCAATCCGCACAGCAATGCTAGTCGGCTAGGAGACGCAATTAGGAATATCCTATCTCGACATCGGCTCTCCTCGGTCATATAGTATAAGTTAGCACAGTGCACTACTACTGGCAGGAAAAAGGCGCAAAGAATAAAGAAAGACACTTGACTGGACGGCCCCTATCATGGCCTACGACACGAGAGACTGGAGGTGCCCCGCGTACGATATCAGCTGTCTCTATCAACAGTCCACCTCACGGAACAGAGAGGGGGAAAAATAGGTAGAGAACCTACGTAACTTTATAGATAATAGAACTAACCTTTTTAGTAAGAATTGCAGAACAGAAAGAGGGAAAAAATAGGTAGAGAGAGAGAGAGATAAAGAGAGAAACAGCCAGGCAAAGAGGCATACAGCCAGACAAAGACATACAAATACGACAAAAACATCACCTTCTTGGTGAAGGTGAAAACAAAATTTTCGTTTTTCTGTCTCACGATTTTTTCCTCACTGTCGGCTAGTTCATTAGGTCTTGAACAAAAGCTACGACGAACGTGGTGGCGCCTGGCATATCTGGTGCATGACAAGGATTATGAGACGAACAGGTTAACCCAGGGGGCGGAGCCAAGCTGTAGTGCATCCTGGGTAATGAGACGTGTGACGTCATTATGTTCAAGCACGGGTAAGTCGCAGCTCTTTTACATTGTTTCTCCATTTCAATTCGGCCTCCAGAGTGCCCTACATGTCCTACAGTCATAATAGTCACAGAAAAATGTATATCAAAGCATCTACAAACTATTTTAGCTCTCTGAAGGATAAAATTTTATTATTGTTAGTTTGTTTTTTTCTGTAAGAGGCACGCACCCGGTCGGAGAGTGTCGGTAAAATGGTAGCCTAAGCAGTGCCGTCACGTACGCGTCGTTAACATATTCGCCTCTCCTAATCGTAAAAACTACAGCATCAATGGAAAAATTATTGATTTAACATTCGCCAGTTTCAACAAAATCATTCCGTGAGACAGTTTAGGTATGTGAAATACGGTTAGGTAGTTTTTTCTGCAAGTAAGCTAACGCGAGTCGGACGCCACCCTACTGTTTCTACTGCTGTAACGCGCGCAGCGTGTAGCAGCTGATGTTATTTTTTCTAATTTTACCGTGCAGTTGTATGGCTTCCGCGTATTCTATATAGACTTCTGCTTTATTATTACTTCACCGGATGGACATTTTTTTGTTTTTTAATGTTTCTCTTACCAATCTTGTTAATAAGTTCTTCTATCTCGGCGTTCAATCGCTCGCATCTGAGCCAGTTTTTGTTGCAGTGGTTTGAAATGATAGAGGATAGCACATCACTGGTAGTCTGGTAGAAGACAAAAATGAATCAAATATATTGTGGGTTTTACTCATATAAATCCATCTTTAGAATGTCATATTACTCTCGATAAAACTCACTGGATTCATTGCTTTTTAAAGACGATAAACTTGGCTCTAAAAGTACTTCTGATACATGCGAGCATTTGCCGGTTGAATTCATCTGCTGTTTTACAAGCACTTTAACCGACGTTCTTTCAAATTTTTTTCCTTCAGAGAGCTAAAAAAAAAAGTTTGTAGATGCTTTTATGCATATTTTTGTGCAACTATAACGATTCTAGGGCATGTAGGACACTCTGGAGGCCCAAAAGAAATGATGAGGAAACAATACATAACAGCTACGGATAAACGTACTAAGTTTTTATGACGTCGTCGTTTCGTACGTCCGCCGCGCGCAAGCTCCGCCCTTTCGGCAGTGCGCTAACCTGTTCCCCGTTAATCATCCTTGGGTGCACGGAACGTTGACTACAAAAAACTTCAGCACAGTCATCAACGGGAGGATAACACACAGGTGAAGAATTTCAGTCCAGCCTGACCTACTAAATACATGCAAGATATATTACAACTTTGCATTTATGGTTCAAATAAGCTTTCCTGCCCACAGCTAAAAGTAGGGGGAAAGTAAACAGGGACGTATACTATGTCGAGAGAATTATATCGAATAGTTGATGCCTCCGTTTCCACTACAAAGGCGATCCAACAGAGGAACACATAATGGACATAAGGTATGTTGATAGAAGAAACGTGGAACTCATGCACAAGATATTCTCACCCAGGATCAACGCGCCTTGGAACAACAAGTCGGAAAAGAAGAGGAAGAACAGAATATGAACCATGAGCACAAGGGTGAAAATTGAAAAATGACAATTGGACATAAAAGACGGACGTGTTGAAGGCCCAGCTAAAGCTGAGGTAATCCAAAGATGCCTCGGGGAACACTACTTTCCCTGATATAGGATAGTCGAACCTAAGTAACCCGATTTTATTAGTACCCTGACGGGTACTGATATTCCTATCTTAATTAGAAGACATTTCATTGAAGTTTCATAAAGCACATTTGCAATTTTTCAAGTGGGCAGTCAAGTAGATGTATGCAGTGTAGTCTACGATTCTGAGCATGAGTTACCAAAACTGCTTTGATAACTAAAGAAGTTAGCAAAAATGTGGTGTTGTGAAAAAGAATTTACTAACAAATATCCTAATAAGCAAGGCGATAATCCAAGTAACACGACACGATCAGTACAGGATCCCGGATCTAATGCATCCATCCATAACAGCTAGTCAGTCACTGTGATTAAACGCCACGACAAGATCGAGTGGATCACGTGATAGCGGGCTGACGAGGACCAACAACAACATAAGAATCACTCTGTCTTGTTATCAAACTCATTACCTAGTCAATTACTTACGCTGGCTATGCAGCGCTTTGGCGTGACCGATAAGATGCTTAATTAGAGTGGAATTATTGTTGAGGCTTTTCTCGACAGAAAAGAAAGCCTTGCATGACAACGCAGCGCGCAAATGATAGCGTTATCAGTAAGTGTCTGCTCCCGTACGCATCAGATTAGATTATGAAACGCTTTTAAGTTTTCCTAGCCGCTACATGTACTACGGTACGTGAGGAAGGAATAGTGAGGGGCATGTAATACGTTAAGAAAAACAATTGAGTAGGCACGTGAGCACCAAGCACGGAAGCAGAAAAGATTGATTATACGAGTTAGTTTGACATCCCTAGCCACTGCAGAGATGTATCAAGAGAGGGCAGAGAATATACAGTAAGTACATATAGAGTACCCATCACATTGTGAAACCCACACAGGATCAACGCGCATGAGAACAGCAAGCAAAGAATAACGAGTAAGAACAGAATAAAGAATCATTAGCGGGAGAAATAAAGTGGATACATCACAAAATGCCCCGAAGGCTTAAGATTTTGTGAACCCATTGTGCTCTTAAAAGTTATTTAATCAAGGCGGACTGAAAGGGATGTGGTACAAAATAGGCAATACGATAGAGTAGAGGCCTCTAATAAAACAGAATGTTGAGTTACAAGAGAAGAAAAGTAAATGGACGAGCAGTATTCTTGAGAAAGCCACCAGGTACGGGAACAGCCAGTAGCGTAAGAATAGGAAGAAATAGGCAATAGGTATCATAATCCTTCTACTTTCAAGGCGCCCCACTGTCAAAGAATATCACAATTACCGACGGTGAAAAAATGAAGGCAGAAAAACAAAGTGAGCATGAAAGACAGATGTCCGTAAATATTTAACTAGGATTAAGATAATAGACGAACTCAATCTTCGAAAATGAACGTCCCTGAAAACTTTGGATGGGCGAACATACTAGTACCGTAACCCTATAGGTCTATGCAAGGGGGAAGGACGCCAATAAAATATACACTGGTATTTCTCCAATTTACTGGGGCAGAGAGTTTCAATTAATCATAATTCCTTCTATTATCAAGGCGCCCAACTGTCAAAAATAGTAACTATAGTCAAGACTTTTAAATCCCTGAAAGAAAACTGAGGATAAAGGATAAAAAATACAGCAGAAGGAAACCGAGTGAAGTGACGCACTGTGCGTTGTAAGGAAAATACGCCCTGATGATGCACTACACGAGCAGTTTCAGGTTTTCAGGCGATTTATTACCTCCGCCAAGGAGGTTATGTTTTCGTCGTGTCTGTCTGTTTGTCTGTTTGTCTGTTTGTCTCTTTGTCTGTTTGTCTGTCACCAGGATAACTCAAAAAGCTATGAACCGATTTGGATGAAATTTACAGGGATTGTTAAGTATGTTGGGAGGAACAGATGATTAACTTTTGGTGAAGATATGTCCATCCGTTTGTTTGTTTGTTTGTCTGCGTCATTTTTCTCGATGCCATAACTC
>LQNS02278165.1:10590672-10602068 GCA_001587735.2 Parhyale hawaiensis
AAGGCACAAATGATCAGATTTTGGAGTTTATGCAAAGAAAATTATGGTTTCAGAGCCAATTTGAATTTTTGCTACCGTTGGCTCACTTGGCGGAGGTATGCGCTCTCAGAGTGCTCTAGTTGGCATAAGAGAAGCCCGGGTCTCTTAATTAAAGAAAAAAACGCTAAGATGTACGAGTTACTATAGAGTACATTCAAAGAACAACTTTGCTGTTAATCCGAGCCTCAAATTCTTTCTTATTTCATTTCCCTTGCGTTCAGCTGATGAATCTTCTTCTCTTCAGTCCATCAGATCGGGAAAGAGAGACCAACCAACCAACTACTCTCAGAAAGGCATCGTCTTAGAAAAGGCACGCGCTGCCGTGCGAAAACGGGAAACGCCTGCCATGGAGTGCTGTTAACAGCACGCAAACTGCGGTTTCCGTGCTGTCCAATGATCGAAGCAGAGCAAGGCAGGCGTTTTCCTTAGTTACACAGGAATGAGTCGTGGTTTTCAGATGAAACATTTTTCAGTGAAGGGCAAACTGAATGTTACGGTATGCAGTGCTTTATAACCACAGTTTTACTGTGTGTAGGGCTGATCTACTCTTATGAATAATTATAATAATTATTATTATATGAGGTACGTGAATCAAGTGAAGAGACTGAAAGCAGTGTGCGGAATCTGGCAACACTAGTGGCTTGTCTTTAGTTGGAACGCAGGCCAAGAGCTGATACACCGTCAATGCGCCCGAAGTCGGCAAGCGTGAAAGGTTGTCCATAGCGACTGGATGAGTGAACCTGTATTTCCTGCTGCGTGCTGAAAATAATCGACGACAACTTCAAACAAAGGTGCTTATAAAACTTCCGCACACGGTCGCAGAAACCGACATCGATAATAACAAGTTCTTTGAAATGAGGGCCATTTTGAACTCACTCATCCCAAGAAGTCATGACTACGGGCGATCTAGTTGCGCTTTTTATCGTATAGAAAGTCTTTCGGAACCATGTCTGCACCGACTTTCTTTATCGCTACTGATAATGGAAAAAATGATAAACGGTGCCGTATAAAAATGCACAACCCCAAGTTTTTCAACATTTTTCTCAGTCTCTTCAGTTGAAAGTTTTTTCGCTGTCCAGTTCGTCTTGAACGTAGTGTCGACCCTCCAGCGGCGGTGTTGCCTTGACGGCTATTCATACGCCAACTGCAATGAATGGCAATTACGCCGGCCCCCAATTTATATTGTAATTTGCAACTGTTCACGGTCTGAAACTGTGTTCGTTAACTTAATACATAGCATCCTGCTACACAAGAAAATTGAGAAATTTATCGGGCGTCAAGTCTCGACATTTTATATGTGTAAAATCTAAGCTTCACGACCACTAAAACTAATTTCACTGGTAGAGAAGCAAGACAATCTTAACTGGTCGCATGATGCTGGTCAATTTTACATTGTAAGGTATTTTATTTAATCGGTATAAGAACTCGAACGAACAGAGAACACTTCAGCGTAATAGTTATGCATAAAACCTACAATTATTATTATTCTATTCCAGTTTAACCACCGTAACCGCAACTCAGGCGATTTAACAGTGAGCTTCCCTTTCATATTATTTGTTTGTAATGGACTTGCAAGTCCCGAGATTTTATTTAAAACAGTGAATTTTTCATATTCTATTAATGTAGTCAATCTCTGTTGAGAAGGTGTATAGCGCACCATGATGGGCAGTAAAAGTATCCCCTAATATGGAGCTGAGGGTATGTGGTCCGCCTGGGAAATGCCGAGTTCTACTCTCCCCAAAAGAGGGGCACTCCACAAGGATATGTTTAACAGTGAGAGGAACAATACATTCATCACAATCAGGTCGGTTCGATCCATCCATTCGATATTCATGAGTTGCCTTTGTGTGGCCTATGCGGATTCTACACAGTATTACCTCCCATTGTCTCGAGTAAAAGTTTCGATTATTGAAAGGAGAGAGGGTGGCGTTCACCTTGTAGTATTTGGTTTCATTTCGATGCTGCCGCGACGGCGCCACCTATGCCAGACCAGCGATGCGGCACTTGCATAGTAGCTACAATACTTACACTTAGCCACACCTAAGTAGTATTAACTGCGCCACTGGCCTGTCGGGCAAAATTGTAGCAAAATCTGACAGGTTACTACTTTACACTTGAAAACTTTTATTTAAGCAGATCGAACAAGGCCTCGTTCGCCCGATGCAACACTGACAACTCTACCAATCGGACATTATTTTTCGGTAAATTTACATCTGTTTCCAAACCAAATTGTTTACTTTGAGAGCACACAAGTCCACATTTGCCGGTCGTTTAGCCGAACAAGATACTCTCTCCGCCATCTATGCTAACATAAGTCCATCAAATTGGACTTGACGCCAACCACGCCGCAAGTAACAGTCTTCCTTCTTGAACAGGCCATGCAGGAAGGTTATGCTTGCATTTAAAAGGTGATAAGGGTTAAAGGCTCCAGATAGTTTGGGTCGTCTGACATTTGCTGTCAGTGGCCTGTTTTTGAGTACGGTAAGGACTCAACTTCACATAGAAAGGCTACAAAATTTTCGACGTTCACTTTATTAAGTTGCTGATTGAAAACTGATAAAAGAACCTTACGTACAGTTTAATTTCGCATTCGTAAAACTCCACCAAAATGCGAGGCACTAGTAGAATTAAATTTCCATGAAGTTTTGGGCAACCATAGACGGCATGAATTTGCTATATTCTTGATAATAGTCAGGATCGCGTCTAAGCCTGTAAACTAGGCTCTGAAACCTACTCAGACCTTGAGGTCTGTTCTCCGGAAAGAAAATTTTATTGTCCTTGAAAGGAAGAACTATCTCCTAATGGTTATCTGCGCGCTTGTGCAAGCCTTCTCTACTTTATGCATGAATTTGTGATGGTTTTGAGTATTCATCTCATTGGGCGAGTCGTCAAAGAAGTCTCTCCTGGAAAGCTGTTCAATTTTCTTATTAAAGTCCTTAAAATCTTTTATAAACAAGAGTCCTGCGGCAGTATTTGCGTTGGGGTTTCCCACGTAAAGGACCCCCAACTGTCCAGCCTAAAGCGTGCCGGGACGCAAATGGTTCGTCAGTGCAGTCAACCAATTCTAAAGGTTTTACTAGGGCAGGTACATTCATTCCTATGAGTAAGTTTACATCGAGGCTCAAGAAATGAAAGGGCACGTCCTGCAATAAAGTTTATGTCATCGTAGGTAGGAACGTCCTGGTTGGAGAAGGGCCAGCTGGTGCTGTCCTTGGTAAACACTACGGGAATGGTTATGTTAAAATTTCCATCAAGACTACAGAATTTCCGATTGTTGATCGCTTTAATAAGAAATTGCTGGGTTTCGTTGCTCTTAATAGTTAAATCTATTTTAGCTTCGTGAGCTGCAATCCCTACTTTACCTGGCAACTGGTCATTTATCCAACAGTCCGTAGAACAGTTATCCAGTACACAGTTAATCGTCAATTCTTTGTCTGTGCCTTTTACCTTAATTTTCACTGGTAGGACAAGAGAGATTACGTTCCGGCCGGCCCCACTGGGCTGCTCAGTCTTGGCCGAGCAGTTCTTGGTCTTAACATCGTCGGGCGAAGTTTCTTCGTCCGCGTTTGGTGACACTTAGCTGATGTAGAGTGCATGATCGTAGGATGACTCTTTCTGCATTCTTCACACTTCAGTTTGCGAATGCAGCTCTTTTGATACGTGATTTATTTTTAGACAGGCAAAACACAACTTATTGTCCCAAACGAATTTAGGCCTGTTGCCGTTAGACAATTTATCGAAAGAGTTGCACGATGTGATGTAATGATTCCTACCGGCCACAGAATTTTGTGGCCTCTATTTGCTTTTGAAGTTGCCTGTGTTGATAGGGCACGTTTATTGATACTCAGGTTTCGGTCCTCAATTGAAAGATCGAAAGATCGTCGGCAATAGCTCCAAACATTGGCTGCTTGAGAACTGCTGCGTCCTCTCCAACAAAATTTGCAGGATGGGCGAAGGTTACCGGAGAACTGCTCTCAATATGGTTGTAGGTCTTGCGCCGCCATCTCTCTCTCAGCTTATAGGGGAGCTTCTGGACTATTTTCATTAGTTCGTTGGGACTTTGCAGTTGATTGCTGCAGGAACAGTTCGTGAGGCAGTGGTGACATTCTAGGAGATAAAAGTAGAAGGTTTGCAAATCTCCAGGGCAATCCGGTTTCACAACAGGCCACGACTGGATCCTTTCGATGTAAGCGTTAGCAATCTTGAATTCGTATTATATTATATCAGAAGCAAGGATTTTGCCATCGTAAATGCGACATCGGCGTCGAAATGGGAGCAAGAGTGAACCAATTTGCGGACCTTACCATCGGTATACTGTTGTAAGTAGATTATTTATCTCCACTGTCTGAACACTTGCTCTCAACAATCCTTTCGAAATTAGAAGAAATGTCCCGACAAAAGGAATTTACCAAGGTAATTATCTAATAATAAATACAGGGTGGACAAATAAAAATTAACTTTTTGGGAGAAATAAAAATTCCATCGTCAGAAGAAAAGTGAAAATGAAAAGCTACACCCTAAAATTAAAAATTCCTTTGTTTCCTACCGAGGGGAGCATATATGTGATCAGGAGGGAGTCATAGAAGCGAGTGAACACGGCTGCGTGGAGAAGCCTGATGTCAGCTCCTGTACGGTCAGCAGATGCGGAGCTAATCAAGGCTTGTGTGAAACGGTACAGCTGAGATCATAATGTTGAGGCTACGTCTTGTTCTGTGGATGTAGAGGGACTCTAATGTTGTGAGCTCTATTGGATTAGAAGAGTCAATGATTGAGAAGTCATTCGTGCTGTTGGGATGGTCGTTTTACTAAGCATGTAGGCGGGGAGCTGCATGAGAAGGTTATGTAAGGGGTAAACCGGTTCGGCTGGATACACCTAAATGTTGGTCAATGCGGGCTTTGAAGTGTCCAGTGCTACCGATGTACGAGGCATTGCATCCTCTGTATTTGAAAGGGTTGTGTGACTGTCTCTAAATTTAAAGTAGGACCCTATGGTAAACGTATTTTTGTACGAAGTTTATATGTGGGTAGGCTTCAGAGAGGAACGTTTTTAATGTGTACTGCACTAACAGAGGCTTTTTTGTAGTACAGAAGCGAGTGAAAGAAGTTAGTTTACGGACAGAGGGTTAATTTGCTAATACTGGGATCGAACAGTTTGTCTAAGAATAATTTGCAGTAGTGGTCCATGCAGGAAATGGTGCGGATACCCGTTATTTTAGAAGAAAGTTCGGAGAAAGTCGACTTCGTTTCAGAAGGTAAGGTAGGAGGAAGACAAATGGTATTCCCGAAATATTAAAGTTTTATTGTATTAATTTTAAATTGATCGTAGCAGTGAGTGAAAAACTTGTCCCAAGGCCCGAGAATGTGGGTTTTCTGTAAACTCCAGTGCTAAGCGTTGAGTTTTGGTCGGTTATTAGAACATGTAGAAAAGCTAAAGAATTATCTGACTGGTTTTCGGCTTTGAACTTGATATTTGGATGTTTTCTACTTAAATATTGCAGGAAGTCAGAATCCGTTTGATTCTTAAACATGAGGAATGTGTCATCTACATAATTATAGTGGATTGGTTTGAAGTCTTTTGGGCAATCGTTAAGCCAAAGAGTTTCATGATGGCATAGGAAGATGCTTGCCAGCGACAGACTGAGCGGAGACCCCATGGAGACTCCCTCTATTTGCTTGTACAGTCTATTATGAAGACTGTGAAGAAGGAATCTTTAGGGACGAGGCTAAGGAAAGTTCTAAAGGTAGGTTTCTCCATGTTGCGGAATAGGTCCGTGTTATGAAAAACTTTGGTGCAAATGATATCCATAGTTTCGTCTACGGGGATGTTGGTGAAAAGAGAGGTGATATCGAAGCTGGATAAGTAGGCGTTGGGAGGTAATTGGAGGTCTTTGATACGGTCACGAAATTTACATGAATTATGCTAAGTAAGCTGATTGGTGGTTAAAGGTTCAAGTAAATGGAACGAGGAATTTAGCAATAGGATTTGACGGGGTTTTATAAGCAGCTAGGATTGGACGTAAGGGGGTACCGGCATTATGTACCTTTGGAAGCCCGTACATGATTTCAGGGGAAGCACCTGAATTGTGAAGTGAACGGTAAATCGACTCAGTGATGATGCCTTGGTCTAACAATTTTTTTCAATCTATGAATTTTGTCGATGAATTTAAGCGGAAGTCAAATGGGATCGGTATGTGAATCATAAACAGTGAACTTGGTTGTATCGGCCAGGATGGTATTCATTTTTTGATGATACTGATTTTTATCTAGGATGGCGACACTCCTTCCCTAGTCGGGTCTGCACATGACAACTGACTTTTCTTTGTGGAAATGAGATAATAGCGATAGCTCTGACCTAGAAAAAATTAGAGAAAACCCTTTATGCTTACTGTACGAAGTGTACATGATATTACAGGTTTGTCAAGTTCACCGCCGAAAACCAGTCAGATAATTCTTCAGCTTTTCTAGATGTTCTAATAACCAACCAAGACTCAACGCTTACTACTGGAGTTTACAGAACACCCACTTCTCAGGCCTCGAGACAATTTTTTCAGTTACTGCTACGATCAACTTAAAATTAATGCAATAAAAACTTTACTATTTCGGGAATGCCATTTGTCCTCCTCCTACCATACCTTCTCAAACGAAGTAGACTTTCTCCGAACTTCCTTCAAAAATAACAGTTATCTGCACCATTTCCTGGACCACTACAGCAAATTGTTTCTAGACAAGCTGTTCTATCCCGGTATTTGCAAACCATCCGTCCGTAAACTAGACTTCTTTCACTCATTTTCGTACTACAACAAACCCTCTGTTAGTTCAGTAAACACATTGAAAACGTTCCTCTCAGATGCCTACCCACATATAAGCTTTTAATTTTCGTACAAAAACACATTTACCAATGGGTCCTACTTCAAATTTGATGGGTCCTACTTTAAATTTGAAGAGAAATCTCCCACACAACTTCTGTTAAGTGTTATTCACCGTTTCAAATGCAGAGGATGAAATGCCTCGTATCAGTAGCACTAGACAAATTTAAAGGCACGCATTGACCAACATTTAGGTGTATCCAGCCGAACCGATTTACCCCATGCAAAACCTTCACATTCAGCTCCCCACCTACATGCTGAGCAAAACAACCATCCCATCAGCAAGAATGACTTCTTAATCATTGACTCTTCTAATCCAATAGAGCTCACAACATTAGAGTCCCTCTACATCCACAGAACAAGACGTAGCCTCAACATTATCACCTCAGCTGTACCGCTTCACACAAACCTTGATTAGCCCCACATCCGCCGACCGTACAGGAGCTGACATTAGGTTTCCCCATGCAGCCCTGTTCGTTCGCTTCTTCGACACCTCCTTGATCACAAATATGCTCCCCTCGGTAGGAAATAAATGAAATTTTATTTTTAGGTTGTAGATTTTCATTTTTGCTCTCCTTCTGATGATGGGATTTTTATTTATCCCGAAACGTTAACTTTTATTTGTCGACCCTGTATTAATTATTAGAAATGTCCTGAACTTAGTTGTCTGTGGCTGTGAAGACCTCCAGATCCTTCTTCGGTAGAGTGCTCATTTCCTGGCGTATGGACATGGCATAGGATATCTCATTTTGACCAGGTAAAATGCCAAGGAGACTTTCATCAGGTTTAGAAGGAAAATTTAATTTCGATTACGGCGTAGACATAGGTGTTGCTACAGTGGTAGACAACGTAGGTAGCATAAACGTAGGCGCTGCTACAGCGGCAGGTAAAGTAGGTAGCATAGACGTGGGCGCTGCTACAGCGGCAGGTAACGTAGGTAGTATAGACGTAGGCGTGCGCGCTGCTAGGGCAGCAAATGACGTCGGCGTGGGCGCTGCTACGGCAGCAAATGACGTCGGCGTAGGCGCTGCTAGGTTAGCAAATGACGTAGGCGTGGGCGCTGCTAGGTTAGCAAATGACGTAGGCGTGGGCGCTGCTAGGTTAGCAAATGACGTAAGCGTGCGCGCTGCTAGGGCAGCAAAATGACGTCGGCGTAGGCGCTGCTAGGTTAGCAAATGACGTAGGCGTAGGCGCTGCTAGGTTAGCAAATGACGTAGGCGTGGGCGCACAGTAGTGACAAAAATTGGTTGCATTCTGCTGTCCATGCCCTCAAGATCTTTGTTCTCGGAGCTGCGGTTGATGCGCAATCCTTCACTTTGAACAGTTAGGTGTCGAACTCGTCAGTGCGGTAGGTGTTTGCTGCTCTGGTAAGTTCCAGGCTGAAATTGATTGCAGGGATCGGCCTTTCATCTTGTTAGCCCGCATGCCTTCAAGTAAGTTGGTAATGACTTTCCGATGAATTTTTTTCCGCAGTGTTTCAGGCTTTCCGGGGCTGCATAATGCTTCAATTGGGCTATACCTACACTACCTGTCCGTGGCGGCTCTTGCGTGAAGTTTTAATAACGTTCTCCAATACTTGCCACAGCTTATAATGCAAAGGGTTCAAGTCTGGATACCCAGACGGCCAATTATCAGCCCTGATGAAGTCAGAAACATTCGGGGATTGCCACAGCAGAGTGACTTTTGCTTTGAGTGCTGTGGCCGAATGCTGCTGAAAACTCCATTCTTTCACTGAGCAAATACTGGTCGAGCATTTAACCTTATCTTCAAGAACGTCATCAGTGTTTACACGAGCTGTGGTTCTGACACTTTATCCACAAAAATAAAGCTCCATAACCTCATTATAAGTCACACCCCACTAAACCATCACTTTGGCGGAATGGCGGCCTCTGTGAAGCCTGTAAGTGACCTCAGAAGCTTATTTGGCACTGGGAGAATATACCTTATCATTTTCATGGTTGAAGCTTTCTTTTACAGTGAAAATTTCTTCACCCGTGAAAAGTATATTTCTGTAAGTTCCTCCTTCCCATCTGATCAATTCTTTCGATCTTTTCATTCTGATTCCCCTTGAAGCCAGGGCTAACAATTGGGTTTGATTAGGTTCGATTTAAAGAAGCTAGTCTATGTAAGGCTAGGCTTGAATTGGGCAAGTCAAGTCAACTCCATAAAATATAATTCGTTTATTCTAATAAAACTTACTTCAAAATAACTAAATAGAGGTAATAAACAGAGCCCGGATTTATTGCAGTTTCCGGCTTTAGTGCAATAACTGCAATTAATGCAATAACTGCAATGAGAGCTATAAATGCAATATATTAGGTTGCGTTCACACGTCCCTCATCGTAACTCGTTCACTGAGACTGATGGACGTGGCGCGTTGATTTGATAGAAGCAGCTGCAGCAACCGCGGTAGACATGTACATTTTTTGAACGCGCTGCGTCATTCAAGTTCAGTAAACAGAACTCATAAATGCAAAATTTATTCTCTGCAGCGTTCACAGATCATGGACAAGTCGACAAAATATGTTTTTTGCTATCTTCACTAATCAAAATCACTGTACAGTACTCCCGTTTATTACATGAATACTAGAAAACCTGAAAATGTTGTAAGAATACGGACGCCATCTTGATTTGGAAGTCCAACTGATTGCTCTGTGCTGAGTTCTCTTCTGTCGGTTAATCAGGCTATAAATATTTTGAAAATAGGCTGTTCCTATCAAAATCAGTCTATAAGATTATCGGATACCAACGTGACTTCAAACCGACGCGAAATAGAAGCGAAAATCTACAGCAACGATATCATAATTGAACGCACGGTGTAATTTATTTGAATGGACACTTCTACGTGTGGACACAGAGACAAAAAAAAATGTTGACGCATAGCTCGTGTTCATTTCCGTGATTGAACGCGTAACGATGAGGGACGTGTGAACTCGTGGCACTTATCACAGCCACGTGTCACATTACTTCATACGCCGTGATAATTGGTTCCTTTACCAATTATTGTTCTATCTTTTTCTTGGGCTAAAAATATAATTGATTTGCGAAATCTCAAAATCTGACTATTAGATTTTGATAACCTTTTTGGTTCGGGGATGAATCATGGGAACTGGTAAAGCGGGATATTTGCAAAAATCAGTCTCGCCATTGGGAAGAATTGTCAATTAGCACAAGCGCAATTAATGTATACTGACAATTGGTATTTGGAACCGATACAGGTGTCCATTGATCCACTGACATGCTATTCCCGTTTGCTATTCGATTTTTTTTCTTTGTTTCCTATTTCTTTCACTCCTATTGCTTAGGTGCAATAAGAGCAATTTTTAGGAGTTATAACTGCAATATTTTAAGCGCAACAAATCCGGGCTCTAGTAATAAGTATACATTACACGATAGGTGGGGCGATTTTCCTTCCGGGGCTTTTTCCGGGTGGGTGTTTTCCACCTTTTTTTTTTTTGTTTCTTTCTGGGCTTACTTTTTCCTCCCGATGCTTCTTTCCCGTTCCCGTCAGGGCATTTGCTCCATATCATGTTCGAACCCAACGTAAAACATTCCTTTGCCAGGACTCTCGGCACATTCGACTGACATCAGTTATTAATAGGATGATTTTCAAAACCCCATGGAATGTTCTCTTTGCAACATAATGGAACGTGCGATGTGTAAGGAATATCGGAATTGTTCAAGGGATGTCCCACTAATGGGAGGTGGCCAGTGGTTATTCGACGAGCTCGAATTTTTAGTCTATAGGTCACCTCTGATTAACCTTGACATTGATTTCGGTGCGATTTCCATCTCCCTAGCCATGATTTTCTGCTTCCTCTGCTAATTCCTTCTGTTTCTGGCTCCAACTACTTTAACCCTCGTGGGAGTCCTCACATTACGAGGAAGACCTGACCGAGGCATGTCATCGAAACTCTTATGTTCCACAAACCATTTTATGGTGCGGTACGCAAACATTCTGGTGATACCAAGCGGTTTAAACATTTTTAAGATTGTAGTAGTAGTACAAAATTTTACTAACGCATCAGGGACACAGTGTCTATACGCGCTGAATTATTCCTGCAGTTTAATACAGGCTCGTGAGCCACTAGGGCGCGAAGTACGTCTCGTTTAAAATTATCACTGATTTTTGTCTCGGCTTTGCTGCCGGGAGGTCTCAGATTCTAAGTAGTCTGTCCACTACTGACAGGAAAAATACACAAGTTGTACATCTCCTACCCCCCGGGCACGGCTGAACGCTTTCACTCAGCTACGCCGCGCAGGGGAAGGAAACGTAAAACAAGAAGTTATAAGTCGAGTGGGAATAGGTCGGCCACCTCGATCCGAGGCCCACCTCTCGAAACAGAATGGGAAGTATTGAGAGCCTTGTCGTAATCATCAGAATTCCTGCTGTAAATTCTAATCATTCCGACCCTACTTAATATCACTCATTTTATGAAATAATCATTAAAAAGGGATTCAATCAGTCTCCGTATATTTTATAGTTTATTC
>LQNS02278165.1:10626432-10667140 GCA_001587735.2 Parhyale hawaiensis
TGTGTTAAGAACTGCAAGATAAATCCTATATGATAGGTACAGTCATATACATAATGTAGAAGACGGTCTTCATGCGACCACACGTAGAAAATAGAATATCTTAGGTTTTTATTATTAGTTCATAGTTATACATGAAGGTGACATAGTTTATCTAAGTATTTATCCTGTAATTTTCCTTAGAAATTACGGTTATTTCTTTCCTTCCTATGCTTCAATAATAACATCAATATTCTGAATTATTCAGTTTTGGAAACAAATTCGCAGAAAACAGTACTTCTACATATTTAGTTACAATTGAATTAGCATTTGTTTACTGGTAGCAGCGTTATTAAAAGTTTGTTTTGGAAAGAAGGAAGTCCAGAAAGCTGATCAGTAAGTGATTGAAAACGTTGAAATCAGCAGTCTTTAAGCGCAGAACGACAGTGAAAAACATTTGTTTACAAAGAATTCCATATTTTACAAAAGTTTAGCTTCGAATCAAACTAACGGTTTCTTAATTGCCAGTGTTATTAGGAAATATTAAGAAAAGAACTAAACAACTAAACAATATACATTTAGGTACGCTTAGATAAGTAACTCTTCTGTTTCTAAAACTAAATATAACATTATACACATATTAGTTCAACAATAACCTGAGCTACAACGGGAGATACCTAAACATGTTGAGTATTAAACAAAATCGATAGGTACTGATATATCATTAGAAAATCAATAGATGTTCATCAGGTAGGATGACTCGCCATGTTGCTTTGCTAGAAGCTTCAGTAGCTTTTTTATAGTAAAGAAAAGAAAATACTAGAAAAAGTAAACTTCAGGTAAAAAAGATCCAGCCGGAGATATCCTGCTGAGGTGTCATACAGTGGCGTGAAAAGTGAAGATGGTGAAGAGGCGGCGTCCCATTACAAGGGAAATCTAACATAATGATGCTCTTGAAAACTTGGATAAATTAATTGAATCGTACTGTACTTATGTCAAATAAAGTTTCCATTTACTCTTTCAGCTGTCTTTATGTTCTCCTAATACTTCATGATATTTCTTGGAACACGTCCTTATACACGAGTATGTAGGACACACAGTGGAGATGTTGGCCTGGCGTATCTCCCGATCTGTGCCCATCACAAGCTGATTTCCTTCGGCGACATAATTATCAAGTCTGGGCCACACTGGGCACTCGCATGTAAAATGGGATGCGAGGCTGTGCAGCTTGCACACCGTTCTGATGTGTATTTAAAGACTGCAACACAGATACGGCAGTATCAACAACGTGCGAGCAGCACAGCATCGCATTGAGTTGTGCTAGCGAATCTATAGTGTGTCCCTGGAATTAGATTGTGGCATCTCAAAGTTGTACCTACAGTAAATTTTCCATAAACTGAACCTCATTAAAATGAATTGTGTCCGGTAAGCCGATCTCTCTGCGCCAACCAAGTCAGCCCTTGATGAACCAACATCGCCTATGCCCACCGAGTTTGATGGCCTATATAGGGATCGAAGAGCCTGGTGTCGCAGCGCGTACGCTTATCAATCGAGTAATCAAATATTTCATTTATTGTTAGCCCTTCACAGAGCGGCTCAAAAACTTTATCCTAGAGGAATAGCATAGAGGAAGTAACCATATAGCGACATTCGCCCGGTAAATGGTTAAGTGAGTCTTCGTATGTTTCTACGGTGATATTACCATTTTAAACACCTAATCTTCTGACTGACAGATGGGTTTGGTTTATAGAGTGCACGGGCGTGTTAGATTCTTCAACTACAATCGAGATAATCTAATCCGATTAACTTGCCCTCTCTGGAAACTTTAATTCAACGGGTTGGATTCACGGCGTTTCGGCCGAGCATCAAGTACCTAAATAAGAATGACTACACTTAAAACTTTATCCAAAGCGGCTATTCTAACGTCCAGGTTTGAAGTTCGCAGTTAGTTAACGCTAATCAGATCACATTACTAAGATCAAATTTGGCAAATTGAAGATATAGTATCGTACTTAGGACAGCTCTTCTGTCGGCAATTCTTAATTGTATATGGCAATTTTAACGTACTTTAACCCACAGGTGTTGACCCGTTGCCGCAATCTGTACAGGTGTCGAGAGAGTGATATCTGCAATTTGCACTAGTTATTGGTACTAATGAAGTAGAAATTCTACATGAAACTAACTGATTATAAGAATAAATGGCCTCGTAGTATAGGTAAAAACTACATTGGATAGTTACTAGAAGTGGGCTGCACAGTTATTATACCTATGCATGCTGCCCAATGGTAATTCAGATGATTAGTATTGTGTTCACCTGATTCAGCATACACTAGTGCTGGCGACGAAAACTGATATCTAACGCGTTCACTTCACGATCTAGTCCCTTTACCGAGCAGCTGACCATAATTGCTTACTTTCTGTACGCCATTCCTACGAGTGTGTTTTTCAGACGCCGAGTAGAGGGTTAACCCAAGAATACTAACGTCTGGTATACGACACCCTGTAGCTACTGAGACGAGTATTCGGTCAGTGTTCTAGGCTATAACGTTGCCTTCTCATAGGAGTACTGTAGTTAATCACGTACCAGACATGATAAACCATGCAGCAATGGATTAAGAGTCTATCTCAAGCCACCAACTACTCCAGCCTTTATCTAAGCTACGTTCTTTAGGTCATTTGTCAACATCTCGCTTTTGTAATTTTCTAGTCTCTAGCTGACATGATGTAAAAGGCGGAAGAAATAACCCTGTGTGGCGTGACCTAATCTTACAACTCCAGTAGAAGTAATTCTTTACGGTACGCATCATATAAATATGGTACACCACGCAATGAAGGGTTAAGCACTAGTATTAGTAAAGAGTACATCAATCAAATTCATGAGTAATATACTTACAAACTGTGTGAAACGTTTTTCGTCGAAAAGTGCTTGAGACTGGCTCTTAAGTGGTTACAGTTTCCAACATGAAAGATTTTCTTCGTAACGTAAAAGTACACTTTAAACAATAGAAAGTATCCTCCAGTGTAAAATCTAAAACATGAAGTATTACAACACATTCAATCTAAAAAAAAGAAAAATGTACCCATAAGTCTTCATTATTACTCATGAACAACTGCTAATGTATAAATTAACTGTCGTCATGAATTAGAGATAAATATATTGCTACATGATTTTGCGATCTAACTAGCCTTATTGGCCGGAACAGCGACCTGATGCAACATTTACCAACTAAAATTTGACGAAGTCCAGTAACAACATACACAAAAAAGGTAGCCTGTGAAGTCCATTATTGAAATAAGTATTTTCTAACATTCAAATTCATGCAATTACATTACATGAAAATAACTGTGCATTACACTGGATATGCATGGAATATTTTAGCAACAGTGCGGTATCATTACTGTTGTTTTTATTTGCGTTATTATAATTGCAATTTGTGTAGGTCGCCTTGGCCAATGCGTGTACGCTGCGATCCAAACAATGGAAGCAAAAAGGGACATGCCGCAGGCCAAGTAAAGCGAGAAATCAACGCATTGGAACGGAAAACTTGGAAGAAGAAGAGAACTTCGACAAAAAAGGAAAGAAGAAGCGTATGAAGAAAGCAAAAAAGTACGTTAGGTGCGAAAAGAAGGAATTATCGAAGGATAAAACTCTCTAGGGTAGTATTTGAATAGCAACTAACCACGACATTTGTGGATAAGATCTTTCAACACTACTGTATAATTCTTCTTGCTGTACCGTATAGCAGTCTTCTGTAGTGACCCAGAACGCTCTGTAAGTCTCATTCTTCGGTAATGAAAGAAATGTCAATTATCTCTCAATAATTTAATAAAGAAAACATAAACATGTTTGTGCTGCTCACTGTGTCAGAAGTTTGATAGCGACTTCAAGAAATACATTTATCCTCCATACTTATCAGTAGAGCTACTTGGCTATCCATTATCAATTTATCTACAAAGAATGAGACAGAGATAGGAATGAAAGACAAGCGTTAGTGACATTAATAAAGACTTACTAATCCATTCTTATCAGTAGATAGGCTTGGCTGTCCTACGAGTTTATTCATTTAATCCCTCGCAAATGAGACGATACGTGGAAAGATAGATAAGCCTTAGTGCGAGGAATGCAAAATATATTCGTATTCTGAGTATACGTTACTATAAGGAATTAAAGAGCAGCAAGAAGGGTGGACAATGATTAAGATAGGACAGATTCCCTTACTTAATACCTTACAGGACTACGCACAAGTTTCATAAGTTCGACAACGTCATCCACGAAGATAATCCAGCCTTCTGTTGTTAACGATTTCACCGACAGTTTCTAGAAATCAAGTACATTGTCTATTGTGTTGTAGCGTTCCATTCTGTGCGCGTTCACTTTGTTGAATGAAAAGCTTGTAGGCTAATCAACAGGATACCCATTCATCAGTGGCGCAAGCGTGCCTTTTTTTGAGACGATGGTCTGGTAGTTTGTAAAAGCTTTCTGCCCTTTACAGGCAGTTTAGTAAGAATTTATTGAGGAACTCCCGCATGAGAAGGATTACAAGGATAGATGAACAAGAATGAAGTGGTTTTCTCTCGCACGCACGTACATAGAATTCACTCCTCCACTTTGGACATCCATGGATGCAGTTCTTAGTATTTACCCAACGTATGTAACGGGTCACCGTTTGGAACAGTTCCATGGGAATAAACTCATCTCATCAGCTTTTTCCACTCGCCTGGAATTGCAGTCATGGGCCCTGGTTTCGCCATTTAAATATCGAATTTCAGAAGTTAACTTGAGACGCCTCAGAGTCCAATCCTGCTTTCAGGAAACCAACGCTTACAGGTGAAAATGCAGGCAAGCTAATGAGCTTAACTAGTCTCATGGGGATCTTCCAATCGAGTCCGCATTCCCCCATTAGCGTTTGAACTAGACGTCATATTAGCTACGGATTACACTATTTTCAACATCCGCAAAAGCATATGTTAGGCACGAAAGGGTTTATACATAAGCATAATATTTTAGGCAGAGAACGGCTCTAGCTACACACAATAGCCAACTCGTGCATCAATTCTACAACGTTAAAACACTTGCGTTTGTTGAAATGAGCAACATATGCTTTATTTCTTCATTGATATAACGCATATGTTGGCTAAGAAACACATGCGCATTAGAGCGTCATTGACATGAGGGCATTGCACATTTCGGTTATTCAACCGTCAAATTCTCTAGATGTTGTTATAGGATTGTCCCAGTCTATATGCCCTAGCTTACCCTCTCGTTATGAAGACTTCGCTCGTGCAATTTTATAAATGACAATTTAGTGTGATGGTATCGCGAAATTTATACAAATCGCTATAGCGAAGCAAAAGCGAGGAAAAAAGGTAACAGTATGGTGTTCGTGCTCTCATCCTGGAGGCATGAGATTTCGGGGCCCTCATTGCCAAGGAGCTTAAGCTTTGCTCAGTGCCCGTCAGAGTGCTGCTTGGTGAGGTTGCGTTGCGCTGTGGGCAGCTTTTTAATGAATAATTATTTTTTACGATATCGAACACATACTGTTAAAAATCCCGTTGGATACAATACGAATGGAGTACTGTCTTTGCTTTAATTTTCATCATTCTATTCGATTAATGGCGAAGTCACCGATCCGGATATACACGACGGACGTTTCACAGATACTGTATATTTATCTCGGAATTTCTGCCGGAAAGTCCCAGAGTGGAAGAGAGTTCACCATACCTAAGTCTTGAGTTTGGCCCTACTAATAGCAGGAAAACAAGGCAAAGGGAGACCAAAGAAGTGGCACAAGGCGAGAGTATGTCAACTAGGATTATTCTACACTGCCTTACTGCCTCACAAAATCTCTGTCAGCAGGTACTGTGCAAGCTGTCAATATATATCCCCTGGGGTCGTGAGGCCCAAGACATTCTGACGAGGATAAATTTCGCCAGACTATCTCCCTGATGGGGGTATATTATATGCTAGAAATAGTGGTATGGGGATCGAAAAAGTGTCTTCTTGCATCATATGTACTAGCAATGAATCTATCCATCAGAGTAGAATAGCACTAAGTAACGTATGGCAGATTGTCCCCTGATGAATTTCACTATTTACTAGATGAAAGAAAAAAAAAAAGATCAGTTTAGGTAGATTCTCCTTGACTACAGGAACCACAGAGTACTGTATTTCAAATCTGTGGTAACATATGAGTATCGAAAAATTCACGGGATTAAAGCAAGATATATATGCATGTATATAATATCCTACATATATAAAAATTTCATTAATTACTTAATAAAGATTGCAAACAGGAAATGAGCTGAGTTTGGTGAGGTTTTCGTCCGGATAAATGTACACATGACGCTATACAGCGTCGCTGAAAGCGACCCTGAAAATTTTTTCAATTACGGTTATTGACGATAACAATAGAAATAACTTTCCGCAGCTTTAACGAATGCTGCTTCGAATTTATTCTCTCCTAAATACCACGATGAGAGTTTACCATGGTTACTATTACCGTAGCCTTTGCTTAAGCTTTCTTACCCACAGCATTACTTACGATTCAAAGAGAGAAATGACAAAGAGGCGTGCTGTACGGCGAGAATACTTAGAATTTGTGTACAGAAGTGTTGCCACCCTAGAACAACACGCATGTGTGCAGCAAGTTGTGAAGATGAAATATAAAGCAAACCGTAATTTTTGGCTTCTTTCAAGGTCGGCCCACACCACCATACGGTACAGCAAGTTTGGCTCAGCAATGACCTAAATCGTTGTACCTTGAACTGCCTATTTTACCAAAGAAAACGCAACATGACTTGACTTTTACTAGAAAATGTAGACTGAGAAATCCCAACAGACTCGTTATCTTATCCACCAGTCCCGCTGTTTGACGGCAGATATGATAACATAGATGTCAATGTCATCTAAAATAATCATAAACCACGCCCACGGCAGCACATAGTGTCTTCTTCATTTTATTCCATAACGAGAGCAAGCGTCCTTGCAATAATCTATCCAAATTCTAAAGGTCTTGTAATCCGTGGGTGCAAACTTCCCAACTTCCCATCATCCCAACACGATTGCCAGCACGAAGTGAATAACTCAGCTCATATCAATTAATGAAAACTTTGCATGCAGTTCCAAATTTGTGTAGGTGACGTAATGAGTTCTTCACTGTGGGAAAATTTTAGGTGTACACTGCATAGCTTAGCTTAGTCATTGCAGCAATTCATTTATTCGCGCGTGCAAGAATTACTGACAGCTGTACAAACAAAGGGATGAAGTCCAGAATATTTATAAGTTCTTCTGCGATAGTTTCCTAGGTCAGACCATTCGAATTATTCAACAACTCAAAGTTTCATAAATTAATAGCTCATTGGATACGATAGAGCTCTTAGACTACAGTACACCTTCAACAGTTCAATGTCACGGTACCTCCACACGGCCAACACAATAATTTCACTCACGAGCAATGCACACAAAAAAGAAGCTGTTAATAATAAGCAAGTTTACGAACCAACCTACATTGGCAAGGGCTAATCGAAAAGAACTGATGAGATGTTTATAAACAGAACTATGAATATTTCTCCGTTTTCATTACCATCGAAGTTAGTTAGTTATAAACTTTGTTTAACCTCCGTAGCCACAACTCAGGCGTTCCAACAGAAATGAGTGTGTAGTATTTAAATACCACATAATTACAGCGCACCGGATGCACGCGATGATGCCCGTCCTTTGTTCCGCGTTTCGTATCATCCTCTGTGAGCTCACCAGCCGGTCTTTCACGGCCTTCCACACGAGAGAGAGGAGAGAAATCCCAAGGGCTAGGTGCGCTATCTCGATTGACAGCCCACCTCGCGGAACAGAAACGGAAATGGAGAACCTACCTAACTTTATAAAGCTAACCTCGTCAGCAGGAACTGCGGCCAGATGCAACGTCTCCTACGGAAAAGGTACTCGGGTTTGCCCCTAAGGTCGTAAGGCCCATATATATTTTGGCAGGGATAGGGCTCGCCAGAATATACCCCTGAGGGCTGCCGCATGGTAACAACATATTTTGGCCATGTTACGTTGACATGTCTACATTAACAATATTCTAGCTATGGAAACAAAATGCTCCAATCTACCGAAGAATGCTTAGCGTTTGAATTCAAAGGACTGGTTAGTTCTCCTTACTGGACAGAAAACGCAGAAACGCATATTTTGCTCTAAAAATGCCAAAACTCGAAGCAATGGGTTTTGGTGGGATTTGGTATTAATTCATCTAGTGAAATTCATACTTGTGTCATTTTATTTGCAGAAAATGCATGATATGGTATTTAGAAACCACCGTAGGATACCATTCTTAACTTTACAACATCAATATTTAAATATAATATAGTGATGAATTGATGCGGATGACGCAACATTTCAGTTTATTGCACCGAATTCATTCCCTGTACAGTTTGGAAGCAGATATTCGTGATCTTTTGTAACACTGAGGATGCTTTTTCGAACCTCTGTCAGCCAGGAATTGATACGTAATCGCGGTATTAACTTATAGCGTTATAGAGTTCTGTTTTACACAGCATTGGGTGAATCTCTTGTATGGTTCCTGTAATATTACTGGCTTGTGCAGTCTCAAGCTCATGAGGGTGAATCTCTGTGACTCCAGTAAAGTTGGTTTTCCAAGATGGCGTCTCAAACTGGATTTTAATTAAAATACAGTCAGATTTATTAACTTTTCCATGCAATATTAAAAGGTTATTGCCGACTCTGATAGTCAAACGCCGCAAAAATTTTGCGTGTCTAGCAGAGAGGTGCCATCCTCTGTACCAGCATTTCAGAGTCTGACATTCTAACACCCCACGATTGCAGACATGGCATAAATAAATAAATATGAAAAAAGGTAGAAGTAAAATTAACTGTGACAGCATCCTTCCCTGGGAAACCCATCCTCACTGGTTAGTACGGCGGATATTGGCAAACTGGTCTCAGAGGAGTATGTACAGCTGCAGCCGACCCCGGGTCGCTAAAAACTATGAATCCATAGCTAAAAGTTCAACGACCCGCGCCCCTATGCTAAGGTAAGTACCCCTATGATAGCTATGCACACCAAGCAAATTTGTTGACTCATCACACTGAGCGTCATAAAGATTGCTCACCAGGCTCGGGGCTCGTTCCCGGGACCTTCAGCACAACTGTGTATCACGCAAGGTCCGCTGCTACTTTGGGCTAAAGAGTATACCTAATAGCTTAGATATATTTGCAAATAGATGATAAAACTACCGCCAATCAAAGTTAGAGCATTATCTTTCGAGGAAATTAGCACTCCATGGGCATATGCTTTACATCATTTTCTGCATATGGTCCTATACCAAGGGAAAAGTTACAGGCAGCAGAGATTTTGTGTTAATAAAGTTATTAACAGAAGCTTGCTTGAGAAGTTATGAGGGCTTTGTTAATATATAGTTCCAGTTAACTCTTAACCGTGGAGGCTGAAACGCGTTTCCGTAAGAATAGCATATGGAACCGGCTATTCCAGATCACTAGCCCGCTAGGGGTTAAAAGGGCAATTTAATTTCTCTGTTAGTTTGAATTGCCTTATTTAAGTGGTTTATAGCATAATTATACAAGTCCAGAAGAGTAGGGCAGGCTTATTCTCAAAGTGAGGAAAGTTCCATCGAGCATCGTAGGTTTATGTTCAAAAAAGTAAACAATACAGAGGAGCACTTCCAGTTTATGCTCAGAAGCGCAAACTGGAAGCAAAACAGTACCTATATGTGTAGTAAAAAATGCATTATACAGACGGTGCTTCCTAAAAATCAACTACAATTCGATTATTGAGAAGGCAAGAAATCCACAGTACCTTAGATATACAAGGATTGAGCATGGAAATGGGAAGTTATGCAGGAGTTATTAGAATTTACGGTGTATTTTTTGGTGCCACGACTTCTACAACTTTAGCCCATAGAAAACAGTAAGAAAAAGGCAGGTAGGAGCTGTGTTGAACATCTACGGGTTGAAATCGAGGAAGCAACGCTAAAGAAGTTATGTTCAAATTTAAAAAATTATCAATTGGTTTTGATGTACCTAGGTACCAATACAAATGAATGAATGAATTCGCTTTATGCATGAATTTCCAATAGCTATTAAGTTTAGGCATCCAATTCAAATTAATACAACTTGTCTAGCTTCGTATCGTGTATCCAGCTGTAATTTACCTATCAAGCGTATCTTGTGTTTTTTCTCAAATGTTAAATTTTAGAGAGGGGTGAATATTGGAAAATCGGTTATAAAAGAGAAACTCAACAAAATCTGATAAATAAAAAGTGATGCATTTGCAAAACTGCGCCACATTTTATAGCGAGTCGACGCATCGAGAAGCTCCTTGATATCAATATGGTGTGGCCACCCTCACTTGAACAGAAGACAAGCATGGGCTGGGCCATAGCTTGTAGTGTAATCTATGACTGAGTGTACTCATGTGACGGTAAAGGTAAAGTATATATATGTATATATAAAAGGGAAAAGTACCCGTTACTTAAGCCAACCCTACAAAAACTATGGCCGCCCCAGAAACTAAAGTTGCAGATCAATTTCTAGGGCGGCCGGCAGTTTTGTTAGGGAAGCTCCATTCTGATGTGCATTTGATGTCACGTTAGTACATAACAAACGGCGCATATGATTGGAGGCACACTCCATGCATTACGGTCATCTGTTGAATCGTGATATCATTGGCCGTGACGTCAGCTTAATAACAAAGATCTGAAAATGCTGGTTTGCCCAAAGAGCGTTGCCTTGAAAATGACTTTTGTATAGATTGTTCAAAGCTCGGGCAAATAAACTTAACAGTACAGAAAACGCATAATAAGCAAAACCTGGAACTATAGAACCTGTTGTCTCTTATCTTAACAAGAAAGGTATCTCTGTTTATACAAGTATAAGCCCAGTCACCTAAGAGCACAAGCAAAAATACTACGCCTAAGTCATTTATATTAGTGATAATAGCAAATTCCGTTCGGGAACACCTCGCTATTAGGAACTGAAAATTAAAATTCTGGTATTGACAATATAGTCGAGAATAAGATTTTTGTTAGTAATAGACTGTGACGCATCTATGTATGACTTTTTAAACACACAAATTATATTCAATTGGAGGGCAAACAGTGGCTTTTCTTTCTCCAATTAACTAACCTGTGCAGGAAGCAGTTTCTGACGTTGACGAGATATAACCCCAACTATGTCGGACAGCGCAAATGCAGTAGCAAGAAAAAAAATATTAGAGGGCTAAGAAAGCCATAAATATTAATCAAGTCCGCCAGACACTGATAATTCTCAGCAAAGCTAAAATTGTGTCAGGAAACATCAGAGAGATTAGGAGAGCACGAAACAGCAAAAAAAAGGGCATAGACAGGCACAGGTAAATTTACGGATATAAAGCTTTGCAACAGTCACCAAAGATTCTCCACATAGCCACCGTTGTATCAGAGAAAATCTACACTAGGCGAGTACAAATGCCATAGCCAAAAATATTTTGCTAATTCTAAAGCGGGCGAGTGAGGATTATGTAATAAATACTTATTGACTTTACCGTATAGGCTCATAGGTAAGGAAGAACGAGCGTAATTCTAAGCAGGATTTTAAACCTAAACATGTGCAGTAAACTCTACTACTTTAAAATAGGTGCTTAAAACTCTGACTACAGTATTATGATCGTATCGTAAACGGCTCTAGAGCAATGGTATCTAAGCTCAGCCAGGTCCGGGCCCCTGGGCTTCCAGGTGGCTTTCCAGCGCCTCCGCAATTTCCATGGACAATTGCGAACGCAGCCATGTAAGTGTTGCATGTTTATTTCAGGACGAGTTCCATTCGTCCACTTCGAGCGAGATTAGCCAATCCGATTACTGAGATTATTGTCTGGAACTTCAATCGTAAGCGCTGAATTGGCTATTTGAGTCGAGGAAGCGATAGCAAACCGATTACGCCTTTGACAGCTTAAATTAACGAACGTCTCAAATGTAATCGGTTTGCAGTTGCCTCCTGACACCTTATTCAAATCGGCCAACTGAAGAAATTTCAGGGAAAGTAAAACTAACTGGATAAATAACCTCGCTCGAGGTTTGCGGATCAGACGCGCTTTAACCCCTTTAACCCATGTTGCTGTACCTAGGTTGTGCCACGCCTCTACACAGAAGGGCTCCGTCTCCCGTAGGACTACAATAAGAAAAAAAGCCCCTTGTTGCCAAAGAGCACAGTCTGAGTTTAGATACAGGGATCAACTTTCTCTAATCATCATCTCTTTGCTACAGTAAAAGCTGTTGTCGTAGAGAGGTCACACCGCCCAGGGAGGGAACCACTGAAGTGTACACGGAACTGACACGCTTGGCACTTCCGTTCGAAAAACTAATTAATGGATCTACCAGCATCTCTACTACAGCAAAGAAGTGAAAAATATTTATAAGATAAAATATGTATATATACTTTCTTCTATGCTACCATGCAGATTGTATGCATACAGGGAAGGTCTACGCAAGGCTTCCTTAACGATACAACAGCTGTAGAAATGCTACAAACTTCATCAAAAAGTGATACACAGAAATCGTGTCCAACGTGAAAGTTGGACTTGTATTATTAGTAATATCGACTGCGCTCCATGCATGTTCGACACTACCCATTTCTGTCTAACATCTCATTTCATGACAACATAAACAACATAACACTATGAACATCACAACCTATATCTTTTAGCAGTGGTAAGTCGAAGATGCCTTACAATGGAACAAAAACAGATCTACAAACGTGATTTGTTCTCCAAAAACACCGGAAGTTACCGTATTGCAAATCCACATGTCGCTGTTACTACAATACACAATTCAGTACGAGTCTGATACATAGTCATGCCCAATGGAACGTGAGTTTTCAGTGCTTACTTAACGCCTCCTACGAGTTTCGCAGTGTAAAATTGCATCATTTTCTTTCAATTTCTTTCGGTTGAATTTATGTAATGCCAAACGGAACAACGCGGAGAAGCCTCCCGTGTCTTGGCGAACCACTCACAATCGAGGACAATCTAAGCGAAAGTTGCGATTCAAAGTGGTAAGTCATGACATCTTAGAAGCTCCCGATAATCTATTGCTCTTGCACAGGCAAGCAATACAATTCCATGCAGAAAGTTCTGTAAATTGCCCGCACACCCCCTGAAATTAGTGAAATGGCTTCAGTTCACGTTCCGTACCATGCAGCTCAAGTTCCAATGCTTGAACTGCACATCCTTGAGCGGTTTTTATAAGCTATTTATATCCTCAAAACCCAGAATCGTATCGCTCTGCGACACCGTCATATAAAGATGTACCAAAATTGTTTCAAAATTGTGACTCCTCTGCACACAACGCGAAGGTTTGGCTAGGTAGAGTTTCAGCAGGTAAAACGCCTCAATTAAGTCAAAAGAAACCGCTAAACCGAGCCCTGTAGAGCAACTTCGCTGTAAGTCCCAAGATCTTGGGAAGCTCCCCAGAAGAAGTAGCCCCAGAAGTTTGCCTTTTGTGAAGTGGCCTATGAGGGTATAATAAATTCATTTCCAGTACGCCCACTATATCTATGCATTTTCATTCAACGCTTTCTTTTTTTCATTCCAATTTACGAATAATTTCCTAACAGTTATCGTTAGGTACCCTACCCTTATGGCTACATTAAACCTGAGAGCTTAATTTTCCAGTTTCTAATTTGCAGTTCACTAGCGCCTTGTACTACAAGGATATTTGAGTTAAAGGCTTTATTGTCACTGAAACTGCAGCGGTGCGTGAAAAACTTGTTTATGTTTTTATACAAATGAGATGAGAAAAGAAAATACAGGATGGTCAGTGGCACTGCAAGCTTACGTACTGAAAAGAAATAATACATTGTATATCTACAACGTTTTTGTCGATGTTTTTCCTAACTGTCACGTATCCACGGGGATAAGTCCGTAGTCATTGCTCCCTCGCCTTGAAAGAGCGATAATAGTAATATTTACCTTGAAAAATAATAGTATTTGCTAAGTGCAACCAATCGTAACTTTTATGATAAAATGTGGCCCTCATGGGAATAGTATGAGCCATAGGGCAAATGCTTACGTTACTTATGTGCGCCCATCCTAGGTTATAGGGAGCAGCGATTCCAAAGGGACCCTGCAGCCAGTAGGTTACCTTAGTCTCAGCTCGGCTTTCGCGACGGTTTTCCTTTGCGCCCACTTCGCTTCAATTTTTTTCGTTTTCATGCTCGTACTGATGTTACTTTCCTCTGTTCTGTTGTTCCCACGCGTTGATACTGAGTGGGAACATACTCGTGCATGGATCCCACGTTTCTGTCGACATACTGTATAAGTGTATATCTCTACTTACTTCTTCTATGCATGAGATCTCCTCCATTGTGGAAATGGAGCCTTAAACTTTCAATATAAGGGCGAGTTCACACGTCACTCATCGTAACGCGTTCGATCGCGTAAACGAACACGAGCTGTGCGTCAACTTTTTCTGTCTCTGTCTACACGCAGAAGCGTCTTTCATTCAAATGAATGACGCCGCGCGTTCACTTATAATCTAGTTTCTTTAAATTTTCGCTTATATTCTGCGTCGGTTTGAAGTTACATTCCTATCCCATAGGATAGGGACAGCCTATTTATAGAATATTTATAGCCAGATAAATCGATATAAGAGAAATCAGCACAGAGTAATCAGCTGGGCTTTCAAATCAAAGACGGCGTCCGTGTTCTTACAACATTTTCAGGTGATCTAGTTTTTTGAGTTAAACGGGAGTACAGTGATTCATTCTGATCGTTAAAGTGACGATAAAAAAAAGCATTTTTGTCGACTTGTACATGATTTGAAAAAGCTATAGAGTATAAATTCGGTATTTATAGGTTATATTTACTGAACTTGAATGACGCAGTGTGTACAATAATGGGACGTGCTTCATCCTTCAGTCTCCCGCGTTTGCTGCAGCTGCTTCTATCAAATCAACGCGCCGCGTCCATCAGTCGGAGTGAACGCGCTACGATGAAGGACGTGTGCACACGGCCTAATATTATTGTAAAATGGAAAAATATGGCAAACGTTATGTTTCGTAGCTATAATAATTGCTAAAATATCCTTTCAAACATACATAGATATGAATCACAAATCATTGATCATTTATGTAAGTACCTACTATGTATTATATCATACTTATTAATGGATGCTACGAGTTGCAGCCTTCCTATAGTCACTGTGGTAATTTTGTAACATAGGAAAAGGAAAGACGCAAGGCATGTCAAGAAAAACAGAGAATCCACCCATGCACAGAGGACACTGTACTATATGGGAACAGCAATTAACTGAAGAAGAAGCAGCAGAACAACAGAAATGAAACTTTGTCAACAGAGAAGGAGGGTAAATACTGGAAAGCAATAAAACTACAAAGAAGTTAGGACTTATTCGAATGGGCGCCGATATTAAGCCTTCAAAGCTTGACGTGTCCGCAACTTCAGACAGACTTTGAATCGTGTTGCAAGTGTTAAAAGCAACGCGATTACGTTGAGTCTGCTGAAAACTCTATATTGCGTAATAAGATTGTCTTTCCGGATGTCTCAAGAGTAACCGATTTTGGCCGGGGCCCCACTGAAGCAACAAGCGACGCAATGCGATTTTTACGGAAGTCGTGTTGCAGCAATGCACGGGTGTCGCGAGGCATCGCAGTTGCGGCGGTGGGGACAGCAGACTGCTGTACCCTCCGTTACATTTTGTCGTGCAACCAATTTGTCGCGTTGCACGTCGCTTGTCTCGCCGGTGGGGCTGCGGCCTTAATGGGATTAGGTAAACGAAAGTTACGAGATGATCTAAAATGACGTCGAAATTTGTTTGCATACGAAATTAATACAATTACATATCGAATTCTCTACTTCAAACACTTGAATATTGCAGTATTGTCCCTCAGAGTCGTAAATTAATGCTCGCTAGCTCTTATTTTATTTATTTTTTAATTATGTACCGTCAATGATGACCCTGACGCTGTTTATCATTCAAGTTTCAGCCACTGAAATATAGATTTTCACCAAAAAAGTAGTTCTATACAAAATACGTTAAGTCATCCTACTATGAGCAAGGATTTTGGATGGTTTCGTAAGATTTATCAACATAATATATGGATGCTATGTAGTTTGTGAACGGTGGTGGACGTCATACATACGCGTTAGGGATTAGAGCGGACATCGATTCAGGCAGGTCACAAAATATGTAGATTTATGAAGCTGTTGGGTAGAGGGTACAGTATTGCAAGCTAATAATGGTACACAATCATGATTAAAGTATGAATATAGGAAGTCAAGTGTTTTTGTATATCAAGCGCATGTTAAGATATGAACAGGGTTTCAAGTTTGTTTAGTTTATCAGTATTAGAAGGCTAATAGCACAACTGCAGTAACCAATACAGAATCGTTAAAATTTCTCCTTAGATTACAGTCTGAAATTACTAAATTTACGAAATAAGCTGTCTATTTGTCTCTTTTCGAGTCGACTCGATTAAAATAATAACGAATTAATCAAATTACTTATTGATACTCTAAAATCTCCTCTAACTGTTAGAAAAGAAATTGGGTTTTCTTTCGGCTTCGAGTTACCCGACAGTGTTCGTTTACGTCAAAGATTTTTGAAAAGTGGGGTGAGTGTACAAATGCCCCAGTTTGCTGGTTGATGCTTCATTACTATTGTTCTAAACTGAACCATTCAGTATTACTCCAGAGCATCTACTAAATCATTCCCTAACACTAATTTGTTATTCACGTAAAAACTTCATTTAGTGTCACTGTACTGTCAAGTCTCAGAACGGTAGCATATATATACTGTCTCCGTCAACTGGTACGTTCTAGAAGCACTTAGGAACTGTTCTGAGACCATAACAATGGTAGTTATAGCGCTTACTGCTGACGGTACCACTTAGTACAGGCGCAACAAAAACATTTGCACATATATATCTTAATCATTGTTTTGATGTAACAGTCTGGAAGCGAATGCAAGTATCGTTTCTCAATAGTATTGTCACTATATCTTCATGCCGAATATGCTCATGATGAGACACACAAATTTTCTTTCCATTCCAAGTTGTGAATGGCTAAAATAGCAGCAACTGGGCATGTTTTACGAATATCTGTTACAAGGCTGGAAGTGGAATAGACAGTAAATAAAAATGTCCCATGTATGTAGGGTATCCAGATTATGGAAGGTCAGCTCAAATTTCTGCAGAGACAACACCTTCCCCGTGGCGTTTCATGTGCAGATATCGAAGCCAAGCATCTCCATAAGTACTAACGAGTCTGCTGCTCAAATTGCAAATAATATGAAATTATAAAGGAAATGATAAGAGTTTTTTCTACCGGATAATGTAAAGCGCATGGAATAAAATAAAAGCCTATTTTGTAATGAGATTATTAGAAGGATTGTTCCATGAAAGGTTTTCGTCGATATAGGTTATATATATTAAAAGAGCTTCAGTTTCTACGAGTGGTGTTCAATTGCCGATCATCTCTAACTCGTCTGGACGTTCAGTCTTGAAAATACAATTTAGCACTTTAATCGAGTGTGCCTATAATCACAAATCGAGTACGTATAAACCGACCACACATTAATCGTGCCGAGCAAGATTGAGTTTTCAGTTATCCCAGGCGTGATCATCTTACGATGAACGCCTGAATCTTGATCCAAAGTACACTAACGCGAAAGCTAATGTTGAAGTTGCAGGCGAGTGAGCTAATCAGATTCGATCATCTTGATCGACATGGACAAATCGACGACACACTAAAATCTTCAAACAATATTACTCGACGATTTGTCTCTCATTGGGTGTTCACAACTTCCGCCAAGGAGGTTATATTTTCGTCGGCTTCGTCCGTCTGTCTGCCTCATTGTCTATCTGTCTTTTTGTCTGTCTGCCTGTCTGTCATCAAGAAAACTCAAAAAGTTATAGACTGATTTTAACGAAGTTTACAGGGATTGTTAAGTATGTTAAGAGGAACGGGTGATTAACTTTTTGTGAAGATCCGTTCATCTGTTTGTTTGTCTGCCTCATTTTTCTTAATGCCATAACTCAAAAAGCTATGGACGGATTTTTACAAAATTTATACGAATTCGTCAGTTTGTCGCCGTTTTTAATTTTATGCTTGTTAGCACAGTAACTCAAAAAGTTGTAAATGGATTTCTACGAAATTTACAGGAGTTGTTGGTAATATTAAAAGACATAAGTGATTGAATTTCGGTGATGATCGGTCGATCTGTTTGTGGATATGACTAATGTTTGTCAGAATGTTTCTAAACAGCTTAACTCGAAAAATTACGAATCGATCTTCGAGAAAATGACTGAAGCTGTTATTACAGTTGTTAGGCTCATATGATTAGATTTTGGTGTTGCTACAAAGAAAATCATGGCCTCAGAACTGATTTGAATTTTTTATTACCGTAGCTTCGCTTAGCTGAGGTATGCGCTTTCAGAGTGCTGTAGTTTTGGCAATGTTATTGCCATCTCTCCACAATTTCGCTTTCTGCTAAATTGTTGGCCAAGTTCGACTAGTTGGCTACGAGCTTCTAGGACTGGATTTGATCCGTTTTTATAAGTCCTTTTCTACAGTGTGACTTATTTTAACTTTGAAATGTAATTAAATAGACGTCGCAAAAGACCACACATCTTCTACCACCAAGTCTCACATCGCGTGAATTTCAAATAATAATAAAGAAAGGTCTATTGCCACATGTAGGAGACTGAAAGATGTCTACATTGAAAATAATATCCCCCCATTTTAAAAAAGCCATATAAATGCCAAACCCGTGGTAATGCTGTAATGGGTATAACTGATGCTCTCTTTATCCAGGTGGTTTTGTAATCTTTTACAATATCTCGTGGTAGGTTAATAGGCATTGATTGGGTAACTTATGATCTCTCTATCCAGGTGGTTTTGTAATCTGTTACATACAGCATCTCGTGGTAGGTTACTAGGCATAGGCATTTCTTAGCTTTTTTTTAGCCCTTTTGTTACGGAAACCACACGTTATATTCACGATATATAGATTAACAGAGCTCCTCTTTAGCTGAAGTTGAAAAGTTAATAGAAACCGGCTTTATGAAATGCTGTAATACTTTATGGAGCGAGAAACAACGCGCCGGTTCGGAAAATAAAATCTTGATGCTTCTGTCCAGAGATACCGCCAGCACCTTTAGGGTTAATTTAAAATAATAACTTGAATGCGTATTTTTGCTTTCGAGGAAGTATAGACTGCAAGTTTGGTCGCATTCAAATAAACATTAGTGCTGTTCACATAAAAACTTATTCTTAATGTGGACAATGAAACTTAGGTTGAGCCAATGCCAAACAAAGTCACATTCTTTCGGGAACATCAAATTACACTTGGAAATATAATACGTAAAGCTTGTTCTGTTGATTGATGACTCACGTAATGAGTCTCTGAGTTCCATTACCGAACTCAGAGATTTTTTTGGGTTCATCGCAACGTCATCATTGTATCTTTCACGAAGAACTTTCTTTTTTCCAAGATACAAGGATTGAAGGAGCAAAAACGGTCTAATTTACGACATCATGAAAATTTTAAACTAATTTGTTAAAACCACAACTCGAAGCAAATATGCCCAAGAAACAAGTGGGTGGCTGATCCCACAAATGTCGTCATTCTCTAAGAAGATCTTTCAGTTTCTATAAAATTTATGACGTTACCGCACATGTCATATTAGCCTTCCAATGGGATAGTTTTTTTTTTTTTGCTGAGTGTTCTTGAAAAGATGTTTGGTGTACAAAACAGTGAATGCGTAAGCTGAAAGAATGCAAGTATGAAAGTACAAAACCAAAAAGGCTCTGGAACCACGAAATAAAACGCAATCATTCATTCACACACACAAACGTATGGATTACATTAAAGGAAACTACTTACTTGAGACTAACATGAAAATTTATGTCTGCGGAAAAATCTGTGAAAACTAACGAAAGAAAACATTATTTAAGAAAGCAGCAGTACATAAATGGAGGACTATAAACACACCATTAAATTCATACATTTTTGATGCGAACAGAGTATACGAAAAAAAAGATGTATACATCAGTTAGCGGAAAGAAAGGGCCACCATGACCTTTTACAGCGATATTAGACGAGTTAGCTATCCATTTATTAGCATGAAAAACGCTATCTTGAAGTATGTTCTTAAACAAAATGTAAGTGATTAACATTACTAATGGAAATTTAGCATTGCTCGATACCTTACTGGCTTGATCTGAAATATAAATTTGTGATAAATATACTACGTCGACTAACTCAAACTCTACAGTAAAGAAATTATGTCGATGACCCTAAATTTGCAGTTGAAGAATTTTTTCTAGTAGTTTCAATACTCGTAGCACTGAAGTTTGATGGTGACTTCAGAACTTTTTTTTTTATAGATCCAGATGAACCGTTTCAAAATTTGGAGCACAAATAGCACATATCTAGCCACAAATTCCTCAATTGAAAAGCTAGACTGAAGAACGACTCGATATCCTTCATAGAAATATTACATGATTGAAAATGAGTAATGCAAGACCGTGTGGATAAGGAAATTCAAAATAGAAACATCTGTAGCACGTCGCTCCTGGCCTAAAACCTCCTCTGTTCGCTCTCGATACAAGTACGACTAATAATTGTAGAGACATCACTCGAAGCAACATAGATCTCTTCACCGAGTGTCACGCCATGAGTATTTTATATTTTATTGACATCTGACTAGATATGATAATAAATTTTAGCTACATTCCTGGAGACAACATGAATCGCTTCTTCGTCTTTAATGTTTCATCAGTTATTCAAATATCAGAAAATGCGGCAATTTCACTTAAGACATGCTACATCTCCTCGTTTTCAATCAAAATTGCACTATATATCCTACCAATACATAGCTTCAATAGCAGCAAGAGCTGGTTTACTATTCCGACTATTCCGTGTATTACTTCATGGAATTGACTGTGAGGCTCAACTTACAATAGCATTTAGATCTCAACAATTTACTGAAAATTAATTAATTGTATTGAGATCTTAAATCAAAAACCTTCGTTATTATGGGACCATTAAGAAAGTCAATAATTCTGCTCGCACTGTACACCGACTTATGTTATTGTGCCACCATAAATACCGCGGCTGCTTGTTTCGCCGCTGAGAAATTCAACATCAGACACCATTCGCAATTAACAATAGAAATTTATCGCAGCTAAATTTCATAGGTTTTATTGCAGTGGTGGTTTAGTATGGTGCTTGACTATTAAATTGAAGAAAGAGAAAACGAGTAACCAGGGCGGGAAACTGAACTCACGTGGAGAAATATCAGCTTTTCGAATTCTTTCTTTTGCACTGCGTTTCGTGCAGCGGTTTCTCAATACCCGGGCCAAGTACGCATAGAAAAAACCCCAAAACCAGCGCACGTGTACTGCCGTGTAATGAATTAAAGTATCCGCCTTAATGTGCTCCTACAACACACACACAAAAAATGCAATTTTCATGGTGCACAAACACAAGGAGTATATTCCGTTGGTGCACGGGGACGACAGCAGGTCTGGGTCTAGATTTTTCTAAATGCAGCTCCGATGCAGTACTACTACTACACGATTGTACCAGGCTATGGTGCCTAGCGCAATGGTGGCTTTTATCCTGACACGAATACAAGAGGCCAGGAAACCCTTGTAGTATAATTACATGGCCTGATATGAAAAGCTTTCAATAACGGTTCTTGAGGCGTTCACAGATCGTTACGAATTCCATCCAGTAGGTCATGAGCCCCACAAGAGCTGAGAAACCTGTACCAGAAGGGGGCATAGCCTTTCTGGAAGTTGCTAAGAGGTTATATTTAATTCAACTCATAAATTATTCGTTTGTATTTCTGTCATTATTAGTGTTTTTGTATTTCAGGGGGAGTCTCGACGGTTATAATCTTTTTAGGAACGGATCGAGATTGCGGAACATTTGGCAGTGTTATCTTTTTTATATCTGAAGTGTCAGTAGCTTGACCTGTTATCAAAGCAATGAGCTAAGTTGCATGATGCGCGTAATAAGTCATAATTAAACTTTGAGTTGCCTCATCTAACAACGTGTGTGACAAAAGTCTGATTTCGGTGCAAGCAAAATTCGGTAAAAACTATTATACTTCTACAGTTCTGGGCAGCTAGATCGTTGCCGCCGAGTTAACCCTTATCCGGAGGTGGGGTACATGGGCAGCATATCGGTAGATGTCAGTATCCGGGAAACCAGAAACGGGTCAATACAATGGGAATAATTTAGTTTTTGACGTGAAAGCTAAGTAGTCTTTAACTATAGCAAAGCCAAGAACTTCGTGTAAAGTCATCGACAATATGAAGATGACAATTTTTTCCCTTCCAAATTTTACAGGAAATGAGCGTAGTTCATCTTTTTAGCTAAATATTACGCTTCATTCTGACTACAGCCAGCAACTCTAAGGAAAGGAATCAATTACTTATAGTTAATAGTAGAATCGGCATAATGACGAACACTTTTCGACTACAACTAAGTGAAAGAGGGAAAAAAACAGTATTTGTGCTGAGGAAGTAACTTTTGGTGGAAACCAATAAATATGAGACTAACTATACTGCTCAACTGAACGGAGCATGAAATTCATTCATTTGCAATAGAGAAATTCAGAATTTACGGAAGGATTTACCCTGCTCTAGATCAGCAATTAAAACTGTAATTGGCGTTTCCTCAGAGGAGAAGAGGAGCTAGCTATTGTCGAATAACAAAACAAACATATATTTTGATTATTGTTATTGAACTTCATCACGCTTACCAGACGACATTAATACAGCGCTTGACGGAAAGATGTTCATTTCATAGACTGAACTGAACTTCTGAAGAAATATATTACAGATACCTAACGTCAATGTCGCTTTTGAAAGAAAATTTTCAGCTTAAAGACTGTTGTAAAAGTCAAGGGAAATACGTATAACCGAATATTTACTGCATCTATTACTAATAATGCCGACTTTACTTATAATGAGACTAGAGAGGATGTAAACGTTGGAGACGGCAGATCCGCATTCTCGTTTCATCAAGTTGTCCAGCAAGACGGGATATTTTTCTTTTATTAACCTATACGCGCTAAGGCAGCTCAAGAGCGACGACGCAATAGAGCGTGACAACTCGAGACTCAAATAAAATATCCTGCGACGATATCGCAATCAGTGTGAGTTTTTTTTTTTTTTTTTTGCTGCAGTGTCGTCAGTTGTCGCGTACAAGCTAGCGCTGTCTAGAACAAGCTCATACTTTTTTCAGTGATTTTTCTTGAGCATTTTCAGTCATTATGCCAAAGGAACTTCCAATACCTGCTACCTGAATGAATTTTCACAAAAAATACAATAGAACCTGACCTTTGAGAGAAATTTGAAGCAAGTTTTTGTTTAGAATTGCGTTACTCCTCTAATACGGGAATTTTCATACCATTTTCAAAAGGAAAATGCGGGCGTGGCAGCGCAAAGAAGAGATCGTACCCCCGATGATTCTAGTGAGTCTCATACATAATAAGTAAGAGCGACAAGGCTGGCCTCTAACATCGGGCAGGAGCAAGAGTGCTACAGTTTACAAAAGATTATGAAAGTAGAGTGTAGAATGTTAATCTTTAAATTATAGAGCTTCACGGTGTGACTTACAGTTGTTTCAAAGATGAGCTTTCCAATGGCTCAAAGTTCACTCCTGGATAACGGTAAACTGTTGTTTTAACTGGTCGCATTCCATATAGATTGTCCTACCATTCAATGTGGACAAGCAGAAAAAAAGCGAAATACTAAGTCACACTGACATGGAGTTTTATGTTTAATTCTGACTAACTTAGAAAGGCTGCCGGTAGCGTATATTAATAATACGTAAAGCAACTGCTGAAAGAGGACAGTGCACGTGGGTGAAGTATGCTCGAAGGTATACGATGCCTATATTACAGGGAAAATTTTGAATTAAATGGCATTCATGCAAGAGTAGCTTCTCTACAGAAACGAGTGAAATGCTTGAATGAATATACGTATGCAAAAGTTAAAAAAAAGAAGAGAGATAAAACGAACGCACAGTGAAAAGATGGCATTCAAAACAAAGTAATGAAAAGCAAGTGTAGGTTTCTTGATCAGCTTGACAATCAGCATAATGTTGATGTAGAAGCAATTTTAAATTATAGTGAAAGGTTTTGGAGAAAAAAATGATAGTGATTCTTGCATTCAGGGGCTGAAACGCTGTTTGCGTGCCCCGTGTAAACTCCGAAATTCACTTAGAATATAATATTGAAGTCCGTGACAACAAACATAATAGGTAGATGCGTTGTCAACCATCATTGAGTATACGAAGTTAACAAAAAAAATACATGGCTGATTTGCCAATACATATTTTGTGGTCATTTGACAGAGAAGACGCTTGTTCTGTAGCAATTTGGTATTGCCGAAGAAGGCCTCGTAGCAGTTGTTATACACCAGACGCAGACAGAAACGTTGACGACTTTTGGCTCAGAGGACTATGTATCCCATAGAAATTTGACGTTGTCATATAAAAATGGTGATACCATACGGGTCAGCTTTGTATCTGTTTCTTTAACCCGTTGCGGGGCGGAAATAGTCTGTCATAGTACGTAAGAATAACAATACTGATAATCTTTTTTTTAAAGAAAAAGGACTGCAAGCGCTGATGAGTTAACACTCTAACCATGAATTCTACACTAGAAGAAATATAGATTGCGTGTATCATGTACTGAACGCAACGCCATCAAAATGTCAAAAAGTAGCTGTAAACTAATCAGCGCAATGAAAATATCGATACGATGAAGCTTCAACAACTGTGCAGAGCAATAATAGCACAATGACAGTAACCCTTAACAGCACTGCAGTAATTTTTCCCTGGAGTAAACGGGACACCCACACCTGCCGCATTTGTCCTCCATGTATGAGAACAAAATTTTAACTAATTATTTGGCTTAAAAATTGAACGGATCAATAGAAAAGAAATCTGGATACTGCTGCGGCTACAGGCATGCTGTGAATTGCGTTAAAATTGCAAGTAAGCCCAACGAACATAACGTAAATGAGGATAAATGATGCAACTCAATCTGACGATCATAAGTAAATTTGGTTATTATTACAACTAAATGCCACGAACATACTGTAAATTGAGTTAGTATTGTAAGTAAATCCCACGAACATAATGTAAACTGAGAAACTATAGCAAGGAAATCCCGCAAAAACATAACGTAAGCAAGGAAAAATAAAACGAATAGGTTCATTTCATCAAATACATCATACTGTGACAAACTTAATACACAAACTAGGCGCATGGATCATACTTACAGACTGAGATGGTTTAACATAAGAAATGGACAAAATAAATAGCTATATGGCCCTTACACAAGGCCTCACTAAAAGGTAAACGTAAAAAAATTTAACACAACACGGTTGAGTCTTTCCCGAAACATAATGTAACTGCAGGAACCGTGTGCAGAAACATGGGTGTTCCAAAGTATGTAAATAACGTAATTCATTTTTCACCCAAGAATGTCTATAAGTTTTTCAAACTCGCCCAAATTTTAGCAGTATTTACCTAAATTAAACCCTTTGCCGGGCCGCTGGAAAACCCTCTGGCGAGTAAAGGGTTAACACATGAAAAATGGACCTAGGTGTCGAGTGATATTGTTGAGTAAAATTGGTTATGTTCATGCCCATAAGGACAACTTCAACGGTGGCATAAAATTTAAGGGGAACTCGGTACGCGGATATACCATATAAGCTAAGAACACCCAAGGGTGATGTTAGTTCTTCCAACATAGACTTACAGGAAATGGTATACGTTTTGTAGGTAGGCCAATATAAATCTGAAAAGAAAAGAAAGTTTTAGCTGCAGATTTACTGCCTGGAGCGAAGCTTTGAATTGAAAAACCATCACAGAAGCATATACACACTATGAGAATCACTTGCATGAAAATAATAACAATGTAAAAATAATCGCAACTAGAACGCCCCGGTGGCGTAAGACCATCCCAGGCAGTAGGGGGCAAATTCAACGAAGTCATTTTCGATGAACGAGGCTAGGGCACAGCCGCATTCGATTAAATACTTGCTATTCAATAATAACATAGGAAAAAATAGAACGGTCCGTTCTCCAGATGATCTGCCGCGGTGGAGACAAATGCACCGCGGTGGAAAAAAATTCAACGCCGTCATTTTTTATGGCCAGCTAGGCCCATTTTTTATATGGGTCACATCTAGGGCAACCCACCAAACTCACTACAAAAAATTATGATGATGATTTCTCTACTCTTTCGACCACTTTTCGGGTGGACAGACATAGAAATATATATGATATTTATATATATTTAAATATCTACTTAAATCTTTAACGAAAACATTATCACCTACCTTACTTCGTTCGCGGGTGATAAATATCTCCCAGCCTAAGAAACGGCAAGGAGCTCCAAGAAAATAGGTATAGAAAGTAGGTTCATTCTATGAAGAAATATTCAGTATTTCAGTAAATGGAGATACCATGTTTAGGAGCTACTTCCGCGTAAGGCAGAAGTAGAAATTATAATTATATTCGGTATATCAGTCAATGACCTGCTATAGTTTCGTTTATGATGGAAGTTGACGCTACCGTTGCACCGCTTCTAAAAGCTTCCTACCATCTGAGATACAAAACAATATACAGGCAAGATTCCACAATAAAGTTGCATCGACGTACCGTAAGTATCTGCACTAAATGTATACTCCAGTTAACTATTGTTATCTCCATTATTCCAAGCGATCCAGGATAGGAAGTAGGAGGGGACGTGAAATATGTCAAGAAAAACAAGGAACTCGTGCATGGAAAAATCATATTCAGAAGGCAGTCCAGAAGTAAAGTCAACTTGATTGCTCACAACTGGAAAACTAACAAGCACTGACTCGTGCTGCAGATATATAGGCCAACTAGCCCAAGAGGAGTGTAGGGTTGCAGTTACTGTCTAAGCGTGATTGAATCCAATCTTTTGGTTTTCAAAAACGGAAAACTTTGATCTTTTCTTTAGGACAATCGGAGTGCTAATATGAAAAGTAGAGTAATACTGTAAGTTTCACCAGAGAAATATTAACAAGTGATTCTTATGATGGTTGCTGAATTTAAAAAAAAAAAAAAATTCACTCTCCACCTCAACGAACAGCCATGGATTTTCGTTTTCAGAAACTTCTCCCGATTACCCTCGGATGAACTGACGCATTCTCTAGGACCTGCCCGCGGTTATTTTACCATTGTGTAAAAGTTATTTCAATCCCTCATCGCTACACAGTTGTCAAAAAAAAAAAACAGTAGAAGGGACCTGTAGAACTTCAACAGAAACGTGAAACTCACGCACGACGATGTTCCTACCCAGATTCAAAGCCCATCAGGAAGGAAGAAGAAGAACATGACAAAGACGCAGCAGAAGTAATATCAAAAAGGAAAGAACAAAGTAGGCACGAAAGAAAAGTGTCCCGAAAGCCTAGGCAAGACTTAAGATAACCCATGGGTCGCTATTGGACAGAAATCCTGATTACGTAGGATGGGCGAACCTCCTGCCCTCTATGAGCTGAACGGCCTAAGTTTCACGCAAACATTCAGTGAATCTTTCGTTATAAGGAAAACAAAAAAATATACGTGTATCACAAGTAAAAAATAGGTGTAATTATTATTATTATATTGAGGCGTAATTATTTTAATAATGGTCGCAGTGTGTGCAGACCTCTGCTGAACTCTTGAGACGGATTCGCTGAACCCACGTCAAAAACCATTTCCAGGTAACATCAGGGGATCATGCAGCTAGTTATAGGGTATGGCTCTGCACTACTTATGGTGTGAGTAAAAGTACAAGATTTTCGCCAATAGGTTCAAATTGTAGATAAAAATTACACAAATATCTTCAATGAAAGAATAGCTTGCTGTAAATTGACAGCTACAACAACCTTCAGTAAACAACAGCTACAATATATAAAAGGTAAAATATATCTACACAGCAAGCAGCAGGAAGGGAAACCCTCGCAATCACGAAATAGGAGGAAAATAAAAGATAAATATTGGCCTGCACAGAAAAATTTGCATACCCACGTAATCGTGCAATATGCTGTGACTACTGGCACGCACGTGCTACGCTCGTACGCGGGACACACCCGTACTCGTGGAATATCTGGTCAATATTGGACGAATATTGGCCTGTACAGCAAATTGCTAAACACGTACGCGAGAAGGTTCACCGGCATAGAACAAGAATTACCGTAATGAAGAACATAACATCTTCAGAGGCCAAAGTCGGCCAAATAAATAGGTGATAATTTACGTACGCTCAGACAAATGGTCATTAACAAAATAACTATGAGTACGTAAACAAGTCAGACAGAGGGAAATATGCCAGCATTTGAGTATTACTTCTATTTGAAAAGCTAATCGACGGCTATGTATTGCCGAAAGAAGGGCAAGAGAACACTTTGGGAGAGCCAGATCAGGAGAATACGTCGGGTGAAGCAGATCGCCAATGGTCACCAGGCCAGGTTCGGTTATCGTCTTCGATAACGAAGATTTTGCTTCTTTTTAAGCTTCAACAGAAAAGGTTGCCGAATCTTAATATACATTTATAAAGAGTAGCTATGATATTTTCTGTTCATCTCTTTGCTGCTAGCAAATTATTTTTCAAAAATTTTCTCGTTGACACTATCAACAAAGCAAAGTTTCTCAGCAGTCAATCAAACCATCATATAGAGGCAACTTAGGCCAAAAAAAACGGGCATTATTTAATACAATGCTATCAGTATTTTCACATACTGTAGCGTTTTTGACGTAACCCTCGACGAGCCTTTTATAGGCGTCACAGAAACTCAAGCGACTCGAACTTTCTTGGAACATGATCTGGGTCCCAACGATACATAACTACACTTAAGAGTGCCGCGTAAATGGTCGAGCTCACAACGTACAACTGTAATGATGAATTCAAAAACCCATGAGGTAGAATTGCGCACCCTAGATAGCGATTCCAGTTTTAGTTGATTAGTTTAACAATATCATTAAGGAATACTGTACTTCTGAATACGGGGAAATTATTCAATATTATTATCATTAAGTTATTTTGAATACTAACGACCATTTATCAAGCAGCACTCTTGACTATTACCTATGAGACTTTATACATGGGGAAATACAAGTAAAGAATAAATATATACTACTCACTGCAAAATATACAAAAATCTCTCAATAACTCAATAAATCTATAAAATATACAGGAATGAAATGATCACCCACACAAGGAGTACAGCTAGGTCATTACCCATTAAGTTATGTTAGTTATAGTTAGGAAGTCTAAGCCTCCGTTTCTGAGCAGAACGATATCACAGAGGAAAGAGCAAGGGACATAAAGTATGCCAAGCGAAACGGGGAACCCATGCACGAAGGTGTTCCCACACAGGATCAACGCGCATGGGAACAGCAAGTCAAGAAAGAAGAGGAAGAACAGAATAAAGCATGAGCAAGTAGGAGTATGAATTAACAAAACCATATAATATTATACTACATAATAAACAACCGTTATTCTGCCAAAAAATCAGAAAATGACATTACAGTGCAAAATCTCAAGGCTACTTGTTTGTACAATTTCATAAACCATGCAAAAATTTAAAAAAAATTCATTTGCCCAGATGCATGTTCGTGGACCCAGTCTTGACCGTATAATTACGTTATTTTTATGTAAACAGCGGTATTCCATTCATGTTAATATCTGGACAAGCGATTTATGGATCTGGTCCTTTGCACATAACGAAGTTAATATCTGGACAAGTGATTTATGGATCCGGTCCTTTGCACATACCGAAGTTAATATCTAGACAAGCGATTTATGGATCCGGTCCTTTGCACATACCGAAGTTAATATCTGGACAAGTGATTTATGGATCCGGTCCTTTGCACATACCGAAGTTAATATCTAGACAAGCGATTTATGGATCCGGTCCTTTGCACATACCGAAGTTAATATCTGGAGAAGCAATATGCAGATCCGGTCGGAGTCACATGCTTAAATTAGAATTTCCTTGTACAAAGGCGACATTTATATGTATTAACAGTTGGAGCAGCAGTACAACACATGTCTCAGCCGGGTCTCGCCACGTCGATACATAGCAACAACATTATATTTTAGTAACATGAGTTACTAACCCTCTCAGATATTCAAGGTTGTTGCACCATGTTACGGCAAATGAATACAATTACAAAAACTTATGTATGCATGAAGTGAAATTATCAGGTATAGGTCACAAATTTCATTCGATTAGTGTCAATATCGAACTGCAAGTACAGTACTAATAACTATCTGACTTCAACTTCTTCTCTTTCATTCGCAATCACGAGATGCTTTATTGACAGTCAATGCGAAAACGAAGCGAAATAACGGTGAGATCAGATTAAATTTTGTTTTATTGTGATAGTCAAACAGAATTAATTGTTTAGTTAACTCAATCCTAATATGTACACTCCAAGATTATCGGAATTCCAATAGATGGGAAGCTGGCTGAAAAGCTTATCCTCATATTTGAAGTTAAATATCAATAAGATTGAATAACGGCTAGCAGCTCTTAAAAAAGATTAAAAACACCTCACTCTCACGTTAAAAACAACGTAAACCAGACAGCAAAATTTAATGAATACCATAGAATATATATTTTATATCAACACTACAAAGAATTGAAGACGATGAACTGAAGGAAAACTGTATGACAAACGCTACACTGGCATGAATTTTAATCCTTACTTCAGTGGTAATTTTATTAAAACACTAAAGCTCAGTGGCAGCATGATTACGGACAAGTAAATGTCAATTCTCATAATTATACTCAAACAAAATACTTACATATTGTATCTTAATTCTCTTACAAATAACTCCACAACTCAACAGGGTTATAGAATCTCTGTACAGCAACCCAACATTGAAAAAGGGGAGAAATAGNGGCAGCATGATTACCGACAAGTAAATGTCAATTCTCATAATTATACTCAAACAAAATACTTACATATTGTATCTTAATTCTCTTACAAATAACTCCACAACTCAACAGGGTTATAGAATCTCTGTACAGCAACCCAACATTGAAAACGGGGAGAAATAGAACATCATTTTTACATCAAAAGAACATCAGTTCCCGTAGGAAATACATATAACTTTACGTACATTACAGCATTTAAGTTCAAGAGGTCAAGAATATTGCATTGAGAACGTACAAAGTGATATGCATCGTCTCTCTCCCATGAAGAACACCTAAATACCGTCTCAAGAATGTCCTCACTACTGCATCAGTTGCTGCAACAGTACTAAACATCAGTTGCTGCGACAATCCTGCGCATCAGTTGCTGCAACAGCACTGCGCATCAGTTGCTGCAAGAGCACTGCGCATCAGTTGCTGCAACAGTACTGAGCATCAGTTGCTGCAACAGTACTGCACATCAGTTACTGCAACAGTACAGCACATCAGCTAATGCACATCAGTTGCTGCAACAGTACTGCGCATCAGTTTCTTCAACAGTTCTGCGCATAAGTTGCTGCCACTGTAGCTTCTGCGCAACAGTTGTTGCAACAGTACTGCGCATCAGTTGCTGTAACTGTAGCTACTGCGCATCAGTTGTTCCAACAGTACTGTGCATCGGTTGCTGCCACAGTACTGCGCATCAGTTGCTGCACCAGTACTGCGCATGAGTTGCTGCAATAGTACTGCGCATGAGTTGCTGCAACAGTGCGGCGCATGAGTTGCTGCAACAGTACTGCGCATCAGTTGCTGCAACAGTACTGCGCATCAGTTGCTGCAACAGTATTGTGTTAGGTACTAGAACTTCGCGGTTTTTTCGGGCTGCGCGTGTTAAGGTAGGGATTTACGAGCCCGACAAGTTCGTTTACAGCTCGGGAGAACGAGCCATGGAGGTAAGAGATCAACGGTGGAGGAATAGCGAGCTTCAGAAAAATATGTGCCTGGAATATGTGTAGATGCTGCCTAATACTCCGGCACAGTGTTTGGCGGCCGCAATTCTTAATCACAGAATAAAAATTTCATCTCGTGTAGCAAGAGAATTGTGTCGAAACGTCATGAACAAATGTCACCCGTGACATAGGGTTAAGGGTGCAATTGTACTAGAGGAAGTTTTTATTTCCCACGCCTCTTCCTTAATATTCCCAGATTCTTAAATCGATGACCATCCCCTTGCTTTCCAAGTTACACCTTATTTTCTGCGAGCCTATTTAAACACAAATTTTCCCTTTCGCATGTGCTCTGCGCATCACAGAAATAGCTATCGTGGCGACAAATGATGCGCGAGACAATAAAGGGGTCAACAGTTGTAATGAGTGTTGCGAAGCAAATAATTCAGGCATTTGCAACAAGTGATGCGCAGTACAATCGCTTGTGGTAAAGCTTCATTACATGGGCGCTTATAATACAATACTGTGGTAAAAAATTTGGCGCTTTCGAGTGACTATACCGAGAGAACCTTTCGTTAATTTTTTGAATTCGCTACGGCTGCGGTGCTCCAATATTTTTTAAAGGTGTTAAACTTATTGGGAGTTCATACGACTTTAATTTTGACCGAAAACGCTGATATTACGACTGCCAACGGATGAAACCAAATGTTGCTTAACGATCGAAAGCTGGTGAATTATTTATAAGTTTTCCAGTCTTAAGGTTGATAAATTTATTAAAATAGTCTATACATTTAAATATGAGTGATTATTTGATCAAAACGGTAAATATTTCGGCATCAATGGAAAACTTTCGTACCGTGCATTTTGGATATCCAGCACAAAACTCCAGCAACCAAGATCCTCTATGCACAAATGTCCACGTTTCATTATTGCACATACAAAATACAACTTGTGAACTTGTACCAACGGTAGTTTACAGTACCCATATCGACACCGTTCAAACATCTACAGATACATTCAAAATTTTATGGACTTGAAGTTCCCAAACTCATATTTTATAGCAATGAAAATTTCTAACCTAGAATGTTACTACAAATTTTTTTTAGAGAAGTTCCTGATGTCCACGTCTCCTCTCTCCTCTAAAACTACGCCTGCTACTTAGGAAGTACTGCAAGTAAGATTTGACACGTTCTACCAACATACGACTTTTGATCCCAATACGCAAATCGATCTAAAAAGCGAGCTCTGAGCACAAAATTTGAGTATTTTTTTCGGTACGATTAAATAATACTCGCTATTTCTACTAGAATCATGCAAAGATGATGAAAGAATTTTTCAGTACTCACACAGATGCGTAATGTGAAATGCTGGCCACAAAAATTTGGAGATGTGGTAGACGGAAACGCATATTCAAAATGGTACTAAGACTATGAAGAGATCATGCGACAAGTCTTGTCTCTAACATTTATATACGTGAACCATAACAACACAGTTCACGGATTTTGGATTTCTCGTTGACAGAAGCAGATATTGAAAATTGTACGAAGAACACGTAAAATATATGGGACTAAAAAGCTCTTTTTGAACCATTTTACAGATTTAGTGAAATGCTGCATTTACTTTGTAGATCACGAAATGCTACCCATAGATTTCGCAAACTATATGGAAATGTTATCCATGCATTTTGTCGACGAAGAAAATGCTCCTTACATACCTAACACATCATAAAAACACTACCCACACAATTGGTGATTGCGGCATGACTGCTCACTAATTTTGAAGCAGCCATGACCACGCGGTAATGATCGAAATTCACCACCAAACATTGTAGCTAATCTGAGCGCGAAAACAATAACCATGCACAATAATCAAAGAATGATGGAGCTCTGACAGCAGAAGCATAATCAATTAATCAATCAATTAGTTTTAGGATGTTAAGGGAAAATAGCCCTCCAATTACAAATTACGTTAGTTTACAAAATATTCGGATACCCAGCTGTTGTACTGCCCACATTTTTGGATGTTAAGGTAGAATACCTAATGACAGATTCTGTTAGTTTACAAAATTGTCTGTTACGCAGCTGTCGTAGATACATTTTCCCAAATTACAATGTCGTGCATGCACCGCTTCTGGGAGATACTTAACAAAGTCTAGATAAACTTTTAAAAATATAAGTATAGAGCTAGGATATTAATTAACTAGATAAGAAAGGTGAAAAACTGCCTACAGGCACCTGGATCATACGGTGGTTTCCACGTCATCAACTGCTCCAGCTTTACACTGCTCTTGCTCTGAAAAATAAAAGAAGTAAAGTCAAGGTTAGAATTTCAAATGAAAATCGAAAAGCGTAAACACAGAATTATCAAATTTGGAAATTTCCATAGGTAGAGATATAGGTACTTCCAGTCCTGCATGCGGGACTGGAAGTGGGATTGACTAAGATAAGAAAGAATACAATAATGTTCATCAAGTTTATAATACAACAAAAACACCAGCTTAACTTTCACGATACAATCTGAAAATAGCTCAAGGATTTTTTCCGCGCAGAGTAGTACCGTCAGGCTACGTAAAATGTGCGCAGAAAAAAAAAACGGCTACTTGATAGAAAAATATTAGTTGTCATTTCCAAACATTTCACAGCGAGCCCCTAACGTAAACGGCAGTATAGGTTTTAATTTTAAAACGTAAAAAGAAAAATGTGTCGCAATTTTGCTCAGTGTTTACTGCAACTTGCTACATGGACACTTAGCATGAGAGGGCTAGATGTTTTTCAGTGCTGCAGATGAATGCTTGACCGCGTTAGAAACATCTTACGCAGGCTCGCGCTATGCAACTGCACGTTCAACTTATCGAGCGGGCGGTCATCTCGCACGCCATTCATACTACAAACTGTCGTTGCATATCGATCGGGACGATGTGCGAACTGGACGTCCGATTATCAAGTTTAACGTGCAATTACTTACCGTGGCCCTAGTTTTGTAGTCCAGTAGATTTGTAAAATAATTGTGCACTTTTAGATACAAGCACCACACTTGGCACAGTTGTAGTATGGACAATAATAAATATTTTAAGCTAGGAAGTCACCGAAATTTTGGCCCAGTTAAGCCGTAGAGGCCATTTTCCAAAATGGCCGCAGAAGTGTATATGGCCCTTATCCATTTGGCATTAAAGTCACTCAGCTTGGCAATACCGGTGTCTTTTCTTAGGTTTTTGGGGTCAAGGAATCCAATAAGACCATCTAAATTAAGGTAAAATGATGAGGTTACGAGTAAATCCAATATGGCGTCCAAAATGGCCGCCAAACCTTAGGATAACGGTAAATTATTTATTGTCAACCTAATGCATAAACCGAAACAGTACTCGACTCTTAGGTCCAAGTGGCCTCTGACACTGGCGGCCAAAATGGGAAAAATGGGATTTTCTCAAGAGCTATTATGAACATGACCAGACAAGGTCATGCAGGCAAGTGCCCAAATGCGTCCCCGTCGTATCCAAATTACCTTCTCCGCAAGAAAAATGCTGGGTCCCTTGGAATTTTTTCTTCAATTTTAAATAGGGGGAAAAGAATAGCTCTTGAGGAAATCCCATTTTTTTGTTGCCGACTTTTGGTCGCCAACGCCAGACCTAGGAGTCAAGTACTGTTGCGGTCTATGCCTTATGTATTAATTTTGGTGTCTGTTTGTTGGTTTAAGAGGTCACAGAATCCAAGATCATCTAAATTATGATAAAGTGATTTGGGTAGAAGATAATTCAAGATAGGTGTACGGTCTGCCTTATGAAACCGATTGTTCAGTGCCTGGAATGTCTAGAGTCCTCTTCACTTTTCCAGGTGTCTAAAGGCAGTCTTGTCCGCTACACTAACATATGGCTGGACACGGTAATGCTGCCTTCTTACATGTGCAATTTTCCTTGCAGCTATTCTGGCAACCTCATCGTAGGAGCTGCCTGCATGCAATGCTGGCCTCACGAAGTGTGGTCCATAGTGGCTTCCAGTTCGGTGGATCAGTCCAACCCCAATCCGATGGGCATGGAAGGACAGGAGCAGTTGCAAACAGTCTCCTCCTAATGTGACTGCCTTGGTACACTGCCCTCTTTGCATGCTACAGAAGAGCACCTCTTGCCTCTTGCTGGTGGTATTGTTAAGAGCGTACTGCCTTTTTTGTGAAAAGGTCCTTTCTTGCTTGGTCTATGCGTCCGAGGGAGTTGATTGGGTCATACATCAATACTATAAAACGTTCTAGAATTGCCAAGAGCTCTTCCTCGATTACTGCAAGCGCTCGACTCGAGACCAGGAAGGTAGCTGTGATATCAATGAACATGTTCCACGTTTCCCACGCTGTCTTCTTGTCGATGTTGCCGAAAAGGAGAACACCGTGCCACATCCGGCGTAGGCATGGAATATCGGAAGTGCTAGAGATTTATCATGGGCCAAGAGCAGCTGCAATGCTATGGGCTGGTATATAACGTAAGTTTGAACCTATTCCAAAGGCTATCCACAACTCACCAACTTCAGTCTGTACTATAGCAGCGACAGCCAACACTACTACATCTGGGTATACAGTTCGTATGAGAATAGTTCGTAGGCTTTCATTGAAAGCATCTGCCACGTGAACGAAAATGCGCGTATCTTCTTCCTCATGACTGCACGGAGCTAACTTCTCAGGGTTTTTGAACCGGTTACACAGAACATCTTTCGCTAATATCGAAACAACAAGCTTTTCTGTGTCGACATTTGCAGCACGTTCAGCAAGGAATGAAAACAGCTCTACTGTGTTCTCATCAATGCGGAGGAACTGTTGCCAGTTCCCAGGCAATTTTGCGGTGTGCCCTTTCCTCTATCACACCTTGTCTGTGACTTCAGGCTTATTCGATGTATTCATCCCAGACAATACCAACTCGAACTGCACAGTTGAGTTTTCAATGAATGGCAAGGAAACTTTCTCTGCATAGTCATCTGAAGTTTTGCATCAATTGGTCTTAACATGTTCACTACTGCAGCTCCAGACAATATGACGACATCTGTTTCTGGAGCATTGGCACTGGGCTCAGCATATCGTTTAGGCAGCTCAGCAAGTCTGACTTGGTTCCACGTCTCAACTTGCCAACGTTGGAAAGGGATGGAGAGCAAGTCTGGTTTTCATGACGGAAAAATTCATTGAGATTTTCCTACCTCGTCTGGCATGTAATGTACATTATAGTGAATAGGGAACAGTCACTTTTTAGAGACGCCACTAGAGACTTGATCTTTGCCTTCGGACTTGGCTGGCTAAGCAAGGAGAGTTTGTTTTTCTTGAGTGTATCCTTTACACTCTTCGTTCACCAATCTCTCATTCAAAAATTCTTCACACTGCTGCAGCCCCGTCTTCTCAGCATGTCGCATCAAGGTCACTCTAGCATGATCAAGAATGTCTTCGGTGTACAGTTTTAGCAGATCTTCCCGGTCTTCCATAATGGTTTTGCCCAGTTTCTCCATCGCATCAACCAAGCAACTGACGTCACGCGTAAAGTTTCTCTGGAACGTAGTAGTCTGCTCATGATGCCTTGTGTCCGTTACACTTCTCCATCCATTGTAACCTCAAATTCTGCAATCAGCCTGGCTTCCGGACCGATTACCATCCACCGTCTCAGAGCCTCAGGTGGCTGAAGCAAGCCAGCTGCTTCACCATCCCCTTTTAAGGCAGCATTATTCTGTTCCTGCCGAATCATGCGCCTGATCAATCGCCATGGATGAAAATAAACGCTCTGTCTTCCGGACAGTGAAGTTTCCCTTCGTAAACTCTGCAGCAACCATATCGCGTACATGGATAGTAACCCTTGCATAGTGGAAGTGGTTGGTAGTGAAGAACCAGGAAGAAAGTTTTGTTTTAAACTCTCAATGTACAACAAGAAGTTCTTCTCCCTCGCTGAACGGATGTACTGTATATCAGAACAAGTAGCTGCAGCTGGAGCGTATTGCCCCAAAACTGAAACTGCGGGATCTTTTTAACCCGTCCAGCACGCCAGTCTTTAAATGTCTGTGGTTCATCTGACAGCTCTACGTTGGTCTTGTAACTCGCATATGATCTCTTGAGCAATATGTGCAGACTACTGACGGTTACCTGCTGAGCGTATCTAGTCCTCGTGATTATGGGATACCTTGAGAAGCGACTGTTCTTTTCCTGGTGTTGCAACATTTGCCTGGATGAGAGCGTCTAACCATTCATTGCTTCGAGCCAGTCTCCGATGACTTTCAAACTAGCCAATTCAATACGTAGTCCACCGAGGATGATGACAAACTGATGTTCTCCATAACGTTCGTGCCAAGCCCACTGAATAGTTTTGGCTATTGCATACAAAGATTGTTGAAGAGTAACAACTGGCACCTGTCCCGGATTCAACTCTTCAACTGCCACTTTGATAACATCCATAGCATGACGGATCGTGCCAGGCGATTTTGAATAATCTGGCTTATCTCATAGGAATTATCTCATAATCTGGAGGTTTAATGATAATTTAGATGATTTGAATCCCTGTAATGAACAGTTTAGGGGTTGGCGGCCATTTTGGACGCTATCTTAAATTTTTTCGTAACCTGATCACTTTATCATAATTTAGATGGTCCTATTGGATTCCTTGACCCCAAAAACCTAGTAATAAACACCAATATTACCAAGCTGGGTGACTTTAGCGCCAAATAGATATGGGCCATGCACACTACGGCTCAACTAGGTCAAATTTTCGGTGGCTTCCTAGCTTAAAATATTTGTTGTCGTCCATACTACAACTGTGCCAAGTGTGGCGCTTGTATCAAAAAGTGCACAATTCATCACATTTTCTGGCCAAATCGGCCGGACTTTTTCTATTGTAGTAAAGCGTGGAAAAAGAATTGCTTAGGAAACAACTAATGGATGTGATACCAAAGAATTCCATAAAAAACAACTGATAGAATACCATTCAAATTTAGACAACCATGGATATTTTAACTCATTTCCTGCGAAGACACGTAATGGTGGGCCCCGTAACGTACTTCAGCAACAGCGATATAAATGCATGTTAAAACACGTTAAAAATTGAAAATAGTCGACTAGAAAAACAGCCGGAAACCTGTATAAATAAATTTAACTTCAAGAATTTATATTTCCCGTAGTAATGAAGCAAAAGCGAGGATCTCTGGTCAACAGTGATCAGTTAAGGTTGTCCGTAGAGGCCAGGTTCAGTGGTTGCCATGCTCTCGTCGTGTGAGGTTGTGTTAGGCTGCGCGCTGCAAATTTCCGAGATACTTTAGTTCGTAACAAATTCAAGTGATGTGCAAATATCATCCATTAGATAATAGGGAACACAATTTACGCGCCAATGTAGTCTTTGAGAGAAATTTATGGTTATGCGCTAAATATACCAATATATACGGCAATGAAATTACGCTAATTTCGATGTGAGGCCAGTGATGAGTGTAAGAGCATTTTCTGAAAACACAACTTCGGAAAAACAGACTCTTCAGGAACTTAGTCAATCTAAACTCGTATACTACCCATGATATGTATAGGAATGAGCACTGGAAAAAGAAAGAAAATAGAATATTTATCGTCCTATGAAAATACGCAACAAGTTTAGTTTCTGCAGAGCTCTCCAATGCAAGCAATCAAAATTACTTGGATGAAACACATTGGCTGTGAGGATCCCATAAATTAATGATTTTAATTAAATTAGTGCACATAACTACAGGTCTCTTAGCCTTAAAAATTAAAACGTTTCGAGTAGAGTTAGTTGGCTACATTAACTGCAGAGATCTCTTCGTGTACCATGTTGTATGCAGCACCGTAAAACGGGGTGACTTCGAAAAAAAATACAGGTAGCTAAAAGGAACTTACTGCTGTAGAAGAAAACTTCTACAATGTAGAAGTTGATATCTCTGTAGTATATCACTAGGCCCACACTCAAACTCTACTAGCATAAGCACAGAAAAGAATAAGTTTTGTAAACAAAACAAACAAAAATATCCCAACAAACAAAACGTATTCCTTTCTGTGTTTGTGCTAGTCGAGGTTAAGTGTGGGCCTAGTGATATTCTACAGAGATAGCAACCTCTATCACACTGTAGAAGTTTCCTTCTAACTTTTGATACTTTTCCTGTCACTGCAGTAAGTTCTTTTTCCCCTGTTTTTGCCCGAAGTCACCCCCGGCGTCCGAAGTCACCCCGTTTTACGGTACGAAGAGCAGTCTTTTCTGGTGGTCAAAACCAAATGTGTATGGATGAAGCAATTGGCTGCAGCAACAGGTTCTAGCCTAGGGTGTTTACAAATGTGGACGTTAGAATTGGTGCTCTTCTTACAAAAAGTGATATTAAACCTTTTCCTTCATGGATTAATTTGCTTCTCTCTTGGGAATTACACGATGTTAAGTGTGTAACATGTACAACGATATGAAAGAACGGGTTGAGCCTTTAGCTGCTAGAATATTGACCATACAAGGTTACCACCATAAGGCTATTTCACGCGAGTGCTTTCAACCATCGGTAAAGGAGTACTGGGACGGAATAGGTAACAAGTGAGATTTACGGTATAGTTTGTCAACTGATACAAGGAACCCATGGACGATGGTGTTCCCGGCTGAATCAACGTCCATTCGAACAAAGTCCATGGAAAAAAAGAGGAAGAACATAATCTACTATATAATAATTCACGTTGTGTTTTTATTTATTTCTTTATTTATTTATATATTTATATCTTTCCTGTCACGCTCTATGGGAATAAGATAGGAGAAAATTCAGATTTCATTCAAATGGCGAAAAAAAGTTGGTACCTTGGAATAGTTGAGTGTACAGT